>PITA01002072.1:0-30926 GCA_004023965.1 Spilogale gracilis | reverse complement strand
AATTGCTAGGGCTATGTCTTCCAGTACCGTCTTAAATAACAGTGGTGAGAGTGGACATCCCTGGCTTGTTCCTGACTATAGAGGAAAAGCTCTCAGTTTTTCCTCACTGAGGGTATTAGCTTCAGGTTTTTCATAGATAGCCTTTATTATATTGAGGTGTGTTCCTTCTGAATCTAGTTCGTTGAGGGTTTTTATCGTGAATGGATGTTATACTTTGTCGAATGCTTTTTATGAATCCATTGAAAGAATCATATGATTCTATCCTTTCTTTATTAATGTGTTGTACTATGTTGGTGGATTTGTGAATATTGAACCACCTTGCAACCCAGGAATAAATCCCACTTGATCATGGTCAATGATTCTTTTACTGTATTGCTGGATTTGGTTTGCTGGTATTTCATTGAGAAATTTTGCATCACTCTTCATCAAGGTTATTGGCCTGTAGTCCTCTTTTTTAGTGGGATCTTTGTCTGGTTTGGGTATTAAGGTAATGCTGGCCTCATAGAATAAATTTAGAAGTTTTCCTTCCATTTCTATCTTTTGGAATATTTGAGAATAATAAGTACTAACTCTTCTTTCTTTAAATATTTGATAGAATTCACTTGCAAAGCCCTCTGGCCCTGAACTTTTGTTTGTTGGGAGGTTTTGGATTACTGATTCAATTTGTTTGCTGGTTATCAGTCTGTTTGTATTTTCCATTTCTTCACATTTCAGTTTTGGCAGTTTATATGGTTCTAGGAATTTACCCATTTCTTCCAGGTTGTCCAATTTGTTGGCATATAATTTTTCATAATATTCTCTTATAATTATATTTCTGTGGTTTTGGTTGTTACTTCTGTCTCATTTGTGATTTTATTTATTTGGGTCCTTTCTCTTTTCTTTTTGATAAGTCTGGCTAGGGGATTATCAGTTTTATAAACTCAAAGAATTTGCTCCTGCTTTCATTAATCTGTTCTATTCTCTCAGTTTTGGTATCATTTATTTTTGTTCTAACCTTTATTATTTCCTTCTTTCTGCTAGCTTTAGGCTTCTCTTCTTGTTCTTTTTCCAGCTCCTTTAGGTGTAAGATTAGGTTGTTTATTTGAGATTTTTCCTTCTTGAGGCAGGCCTATATTGCTATATACTTCCTTCTTAGGACCACTTTTGCTGCATCCCAAAGGTTTTGGACCATTGTGTTTTCATTTTCATTTGTTTCCATGTACTTTTAAAAAAAAACATTTTATTTATTTATTTGACAGAGAGAGAGATCACAAGCAGGCAGAGAGAGAGGAGGAAGCAGGCTCCCTGCTGAGCAGAGAGCCTGACGTGGGCCTCAATCCCAGGACCCTGAGATCATGACATGAGCTGAAGGCTGAGGCTTTAACCCACTGAGCCATCCAGGTGCCCTGTTTCCATGTACTTTTTAAATTTCTTCTTTGATTTCTTGGTTGACTGGTTCATTGTTTCTTCGTTGATCTGTCCATGTATCTGTGGTCTTTCCAAGTTCTTTCTTGTGGTTGACTTCTAATTTCATAGTGCTGTGGTCAAAAAAGGCAGATGGAATGAATTCAGTCTTTTTTAAAAATTTTTTTTGAGTCCTGTTTTGTGACCTAATATGTGATCTTTTCTGGAGAGTGTTCATGTGTACTTGAAAAGAATATGTATTCTACTGTTTTATGGTGGAATGTTCTGAATATGTCCATTAAATCTCTGTCCAGTGTGTCATTCAAGGTCATTTGTTTCCTTGTTTATTTTCTGTTCAGTGATCTCTTGATGCGAGTAGAGTCTTAAAGTCTGCCACAATTACTGTGTTATTATCTGCCATTAGTTCCTTTATGCTAGCTATTAACATTTATATATTTGGGTACATAAATATTTACAGTAGCTATCCTTCTTTTTGGATAGTCCCCTTCATGATTATAATCCCCTTCTCTGTCTCTTTTTACAGGCTTTGTTTTTAAGTCCATTTTGTCTGATACAAGTATTGCTACTGTGGCTTTCCTTTGACATCTGTTAGCATGATAAGTGTTTCTCCACCCTCTCACTTTCAATCTGCAGGTGTCTTTCAGTCTAAAATCTCTCTCTCTCTCTTTTTTTTAGAGAAAGTGAAAGAGAACAAGAGAGCATGTGACAGGGGTGGAGATCAGAGGGAACGAGAGAGCATCTTAAGCCTGGCTCCACGCTCAGTGTGGGCCCAACACAGGCTTGATCTCACAACTGTGAGATCATGACCCAAGTCAAAATCAGCAAAGTCAACAGCTTAACCAGTGGAGTAACCCAGGGTACACTAAAATGAGTCTCTTGTAGGCAGCATATTGATGGGTCTTGGTTGTTTTCTTCCATTCTGACATGCTGTATCTTTTGATTAGAGCATGTAGTCTATTTACAAGGGATTATTTTTAGATATATATTTATTATAATATTATTACTTGTTTTGTCATTGTTTCTGGAGATTTTCCCTGATCCTTTCTTGTCTTTGTCACTTTTGGTTTCTCCTTTGCATTGGAAGAGTCCCTTTAAATATTTCTTGCAGGGCTGATTTAGAGGTCATGAACTACTTTAGTTTTTGTTTCTCTGGGAAACTCTTTATCTCTTCTTCTATTCTGAATGATAGCTTTGTTGATTAGAGTATTCTTGGCTGCAACTTTTTCCCTATTCAGCATGTTGAATATATCATACCACTCCCTTCTGGCTTGCTATGTTTCTGTTGAGAGATCTCTAGCTTGTCTTATGGGTTCTTCCCCATATAAGTTAAGGACTTCATTTGTCTTGCTGCTTTTAAGATTTTTTTCTTTAGCACTGTATTTTGCAGATTTAATTACAATATATCTTGGTATTGGCTTGCTTTTGTTGATTGTGATGGGAGTTCTCTCTACGTCCTGGATTTGGATAACTGTTTCCTTCCTCAGATTATGGAAGTCTTCAGCTATTATTTGTTGAAATAAATTTTCTACCCTATTTTCTCTCTCTTCTTCTTTTGGTACTCCTACAATATGAATGTTATTATGTTCAATGAAATCACTGAGTGTCCTCAGTCTGTTCTCGTGTTGCATAATTCTTCTTTATCCCTTTTGTTCAGCTTCATTATTTTCCATTATTTTTTTTCCTAGGTCACTAATTCATTCCTCTGCTTCTTCCACTCTGCTGTTCATTATATCAAGCCTGTGTCCAACCTTGTTTATTGCATTCTTCATCTCTGATTGATTTTTTTTAAAAATCTTATATCTCTGTGATCTCACTGATGTCTTCTGTTCTTTTCTCAAGCCCAGTGAGTATCTTTATGACTGTTGCTTTAAATTCTCCTTTAGGCATGTTACCTATATCTGTTTCACTTACATCTCTAGCCTGGTACTTTCTTGTTCTTTCATTTGGGATAAATTCCTCCATTTTGGCATTTTATGTAATCCTCTGCCTTCTTCTCTGTGTTTGAAAAGCTTGTTCATGTCTTCTGCTTCCGAAAGTATTGACTTTAGGAAGAAGAGGTCATGTAGTGACTGTTGCTTTAGAGGCTATTGTCTATTATGTGTACTGTGTGCGCTCTTTTATTGTGTTTTGGCTGCTTTATCCTTCAGGGTAGTCATTTGCAGAGCTTGTCCTTGCTTGCTGTTGGCAGTGTTTAGTCCCTGGAGTGAATGCGTTGAGTTTTTTGTTTTTGTTTTTTAATATTTTTTATTCATTTATTTGACAGAGAGAAACACAGCTAGAGAGGGAACACAAGCAGGGGGAGTGAGAGAGGGAGAAGCAGGCTCCCAGGCTGAGCAGGGAGCCCGATGTGGAGCTCGATCCTGGCACTCTGGGATCATGACCTGAGCTGAAGGCAGATGCTTAACGACTTAGCCACCCAGGCATCCCTGAATGTGTTGAGTTTTAACTAAATGTGCTCTGATAAGCTTGTGAGATGAGACCTGACACCAACTCCACCAGAACTGACACCCTGCAGAGCTCTCTGGTCGGGATACATGATGTGAGCAGGGGTTTGTGTTGGTCTTCTCAGGGAGGGGTCTGTCATGCTGGGACTGAGGCAAGGTTGACTGAGAGGGAATAATATCCCTTCTATGTGTCCCAGGCATTTCCCAGCTGTTGTTTCCACACTGTCTGGCCCGAGTTATTTGCCTGCTTTCTTTCCAGGAGTACCCTCAGGGCTCTATTCCAGTTAAGCTCCCTAACCTTTAAAACTCAGGCTTTAATCCCTACTGATTGCAAAAACTTACGAAATTCAGCCTGTTTTGTTTTCCAGACCAATGGCTTTGGGGGAAATGTTCTCCTTGTGCATTCCTGTGTGCACTCCTCTCTCTTTCTCTGTCTCTCTATCTCTCTTCTTTCTCTCTCTCTAGGACCATGTCTCCCTCCCCTCTGCATTGTGATCTGTTTCTCCCTTAAAGCATGTCTCTGCACTTCTTACATCTTTCAATGTGACCTCTTCTCTCCCTTTAGTTGTGGAGTTTGTTTTGCTCATCCTCAGGTCAATTTCTGGAGTATTTAGGATGATTTGATAGTTATCTAGTTGTGTTATGGGACAAGTGGAACATAGGGTCCTCCTACTCTGCTACCATCTTGAAAATTGAGGTGTTTTTTTGTTTGTTTGTTTGTTTTAAAGATTTTATTTATTTATTTAACACAGAGAGATCACAAGTAGGCAGAGAGAGCAGAGGAAACAGGCTCTCTGCTGAGCATTTGATCCCAGGACCCTGGGATCATGACCTGAGCTGAAGACAGAGGCTTTAACCCACCGAGCCACCCAGGCGCCTGAAAATTGAGGTTTCTTAAGGGCATAAAAGTGAATCTTATTTATAACATCAAGCAAAATATTTTAAAGCTATCTTTGGCTATCCATCTCTTGTTTCCCTACACATAAAGATCTCTTCTTTTTGCTCATCCCTCAAGCCAGGTTCTATATTGGGCCTCACATATCTTTCATCATTCCCCACCCCTCTTCTCTCAAGCATTTGTTTATTCGGAAAGTCAATCTAAGGTCTTTGGCTATTTCTTTTTTCTTTTCTTTTCTTTTCTTTTCTTTTCTTTTCTTTTCTTTTCTTTTCTTTTCTTTTCCTTTCCTTTCCTTTCCTTTCCTTTCCTTTCCTTTCCTTTCCTTTCCTTTCCTTTCCTCTCCTTTCTTTTCTTTCCTTTATTTCCTTTCCTTTTCTTTTTTTTCTTTTCGCCCATTACATGGATTCCCTACAATAGCACTTCTTAGATTTTTATAGGCACCAGAATCATCTGGAAGCCTTATTAAAACACAGCCTTGGGCACCTGGGTGGCTCAGTGGGTTAAAGCCTCTGCCTTCGGCTCAGGTCATGATCTCAGGGTCCTGGGATTGAGGCCCGCATCAGGTTCTCTGCTCAGCAGGGAGCCTGCTTCCTCCTCTCTCTCTGTCTGCCTCTCTGCATACTTGTGATCTCTCTATCTGTCAAATAAATAAATAAAATTAAAGAAAAAAAACAACACAGCCTCGCCTCCAGAATTTTATACGGGAGGTTTGAGTTGGGCTCAAGTATTTACATTTCTGACAAATGCTCAGGCAGTACTGACACTGCTCATCTGGGGACCGTATTTTGAGAACCACTGCTCTACCACATAGGAGCATCTGGAGCGGTTCCAGCAAAGAAGAGTCTGTCCCTGGGTAGAAGCCTTTGTTATATGTTATATGTAAATAATGTTACCTGATTCTTTAGAATTTAATGAATAAGTTCTATCACCATAGTAACATTCTTTAAGTAGGGATGTGCATTTGGTAAACTGTGCTGGGAGATGACAAGAATAAAGGGAACCATATGTATTGCTTGATTGCCTATTCAGGAGACAGTAGAGTGTGATTGATTCCGAAGTCAGGCCTTCAAGGGTTTAGTCCTGGCTTTGCAGGATTTCAGGAAGACCCTAGGAAAGTTATTCTTTTGTGCCTGAGTTTCTTCCTTTTGAAATGAAGGTAACAAAATGAGCCATCTCATAGAGTTAATTTGAGGCTCAAATGATTTAATACATGAAAAGTCCTTGATGAATGATCAGTATGTTGTATGTACTCTCATGTCATCTATTATCAGGAATTTGTTGATTCTTAATGTGTTATCTCACTGTAACTTAAAATCAGTCCTAAAAGGTAAGTGCCCCGAATATTCTCATAGGGGAGACTAGGAAACAGAAGTTTGGAAAGGTTGAATAACTGAGCAAGGTGCCCTAGGCGGTAAAAGTCTCGGGGTCTTTGTGTATCACTAGTGTTTGCCCATAGAAATAATTTTCTCCCATAAAAAAATGGTATAAGGCAGCTGATTTTGGTAATATATTTGAATATGATTGAATAATTACTTGCTTGGTCAAGGTGGTTGGTGAATTTTACAATCCAGTATTATTATGTCTACTTAAAAGTGTACTAAAGACAAGTGGAGTCAAGGATGGGTGGACATACCAGCCAATGTGTGACATTTGTGGAGCACTTGTCACATAACAGGTGTTTAATAGGTATTTGTTGAACAATTAGAATTAATGTGATTCAGAATTAAAATTACCTAAAATTAAAAGTTTATAATATCCAGAGTTAGTGAGATTACAGAGAAATGGACATTTATCTACTACTCTGAGATTTTTGAAAGCCAACTTAGTAAGAGCCACCAAATTTTAAATATGTATTTCCTTTGGTCAGGTAGCCCAGTGTCTACTGTAGGGAATACCTTTGTGCCCATTAAATATACAAACACTGCTTATAAGTATGAAATTTACAAAACTTAATCTTGATAAGTGAGGCACTTATTTAATAAATTACTAATCACCTGTTTTATTGAACACCGTGTAAGAGTTAAAAAGCATGAGGGAAAGCAATACATGTTGAATGAAATATTTCCAGGATGTGTGAAGTGAAAAAATGGTCACAGAAAATAGTGTAGGATTATCTGTTTTGTTTACAGAGCCCAAAACTACATCTATAAAAGATCCACAGGAAAATGCTTAGGAAGTCTGAAAAGTAACACAGTAGATAGTTATCACTAGTTACCTCTGGCAAGTGAGGAGGGCCATGGGGAACTTCTACTTTGGACACTTTATATTATCTGAAACATTTACTTGTGAGATCAAAAAAGAAAAAAAGTATCTTGTTCAACAATGTTCTTAGTCCCTTAATAAAGGTAATAGGTAATAGGATAATAAGGATAATAGATGCATGGTTCTTGCTAAATACTTTATTACTTGTAGTGCTGTTGATTCCCAGAACATGTCCTGTGAGTACAAGAGTTGAATGGGCATCTGAGTGGAAAGCACACGAAACTAAAATCTTCATAGCATTAGACTGCCTGGCCGAAAGAGTTTGCCTTTGGACAATTACCCCCATGTCATGCTTGCTCTCTGACAGGCAAAGGTGATGGTGACAGAAAAGAAAGGAAAACCAAAGACAAACACAAGTAAAACAAACAAACAAACAAACAAAAAACCACCATTATGTAAAAGGAGAAAGCAAAGAAACTGTTTTTATTTTTTATTTTTTCCTTCAAATGAATGGTGGTATCAGTGTTCACTTGGAGACAGGATTCAGTGTGGATAAGAGAAGAGAAAGCTATTCTCCAGGCTTTTCTCAGTTTCAGTTTGAGAAATGTAGGGGTGTATTTCCTATGCTGCTGGAACAAAGTATCACAACTGGGTGGCTTAAAACAACAGAAATTTATTCTTTCACAGTTCTGGAGGCTACAGGTCTGAACTCAAGGAAATGGCGTACTGTGCTCTCTCTGGAGCCTTCAGAGAAGATTCCTGCTTTGCCTCGTCCAGTTTCTGGTAGCCTGAGGGAGATCCTGGGTTCAGATGCCTCACTCCAGTCTCTGACTATCTTACACCTGGCTGTTTTTGCTCTCCATGTCTGCCTTCTCCACTTCTCACAAGGCCAGCAGTCATGGCGTACCTGGGTGGTCAAGCATCTCTCTTCTGATCTCAGGGTCCTGGAATGGAGCCCAGTGTTGGGCTCCCTGCTCAGCAGGGTGTTTACTTCTCCCTCTCCCTCACCCTCTCCTCCCTCTCGTGTGCTCTCTCTCTCTCAAATAAATCAAGTTAAAAAAAAAAAAAAAGACACCAGTCCTATTGGATTAGGGCCCCTGGTGACCTCATCTTAACCTGATTACATCTGCAAAGACCCTATTTCCATATAAAATCACACTCACAGGTGCTGGTGTTTAGGACTTCAACATATCTTCTTGGTGGATACAATGTGTAATTTGCAACTTATAATTCATAACTGAAGTCTGACCAATTATTATTAACAGTTATTAAAGTAGATGACTTTTGCATACGACTCTGATTCAGTGGGCTTGAAAGCACTTCATAGTAAAGACAGCAGGAACCCTTTGGCCATGGCGGCCTGGCTGATCTCCGAGCAGAACCCGGATGCTGCCATCTGCATGGGAGGCTTGGATGGGAAGGTTAGCCAGCCACTACCAGGCAGGGCCAGTGGTCAACTCCCGCATGCCAAAGGCTGGAGTCACAGGTCAGCACCAGGCTACGGCTTTGTGGAATTCATGGGTGATGAAAATGCTGACTATGCCATGAAGATCATGAACCTGATCAAACTCTGTGGAAAGGTGGACAAGGCATCAGCTCGCAAGAACCTGACATGGGGGCCAACATTGTCATTGGCAACCTGGGCCCAGAGATTGATGGGAAACTGCTTTATGATAATTCCAGCACCTTTGGGGCGACCTTACAAACTCCAGAGGTTGTGCAGGACCCTAACACAGGCAACTCCAATGATTATGCATTTATTAATTTTCCTTTGTTTAGTGCTTCAGAATCAGCTGTTGAGGCCGTGAATGGGCATTATCTCTGTAACTGCCCTGCCATTCTGTGCTGTGTCTTTAAGAAGGACTCTAAGGGTGAGACCACGGTTCAGCAGCTGAACAACTTCTGGCAGCCCAGAACCTACTCTTTGCAAATTCACTCTTTCTGCCCCCAACTCTGTGGCATCATCATTGGGGTCTGGTCTTCCTTCATCAGGTATGCCTCCTCTTCGGTCCCTCCCACCCCCAGTGCTGCCCCCTGGAGCCCTTGCACCTGGGATACCTCCAGCTGTGCCCCCATCACCTGTGGCTCCTGGGGCTGGAGGGCATGGCCCCCCATCAGCTGGAACCTCAGATCTGGACCTCCTGGACATGGGCACTCACACCCTCACCCATTCCTGCAGGGAATCCAGGGATGTGTCAGATGGAGCTGGTCTACCATGGCCCTCAGGGCTTAGGCCCTATAGGGGCAGCCGCCACCCCAACCCCCACCTGGAATGCCTCATCCAGGACTTCCTCTAATGGCCATGCCTCCCCAGTGGCCTCTTTTTGGATCTCCCATGCATCATCCAGGTCTATGCCTCCACATGGGATGTGCGGACCTCCTTCACTGATGCCCCCTCATGGATACACTGGGCTCCCACAATCCCCACTGGATGGCTTCCTGTGGGAGCCCCCACCCTCCACCCAGACCAACCCCCAGCCTCTAGTTCCCCTTGTGGCCCACTTTCAGACCGTTTTCTTCAGTAATTTATCATTCTCTTACCTCCTGTTCTATCTTCCCAGTATCTTTTCAATTCCTTGGACCAATCAGAATTGTTGTAACTCCCTACAGTTAAGGCACTAATCCTTCCCAGGCTTTTTTAATAAAGTGTAATTTTTTTCCACAGGGTTTCCCCCACCCCCATATTGGTCCTAAGTGTTTTTGCAAATGCACAGAGAAAATAAAACTAAACTCCTTGTTAAAAAACAAAGTACTTCATAGTCATTCAGTTATGATAATCTCAACAATGGCCCAGAATAACAGTGTGTTTTTTTTAAGAAAACATATTTCAAGTAAACAAATTCAAGCATGATCCACTGATGGGTCTCAGGTTTCGAAAACAACTGAGAGGACAGAAATGCGGATAAAGTAAGACCACCCTAAAGAAGGCGCTCCCTCAGCACCAGCTGCCTATGCTCCGGAGTGGGGGGTACATGGCTTTCCCTTTGACCAACTCTCATCATGTAGAGATAAAGAGGTGTGGCCTCCAAACGTTAGAAAGAGAAGGAAGGCATGGAGGGAGAGATGGGGGTGGGGAGGGGTCTGTTTGTTGAGCAAATATACTTAAGGACAAATGATAGACATTGGGAGTATGTAGTCAGGCAGGAGTAGCAGTTAAAGTTGAGAATTATTTTAGGCAGCATTTGTTATCCAGCTGTGTATTTCATAGATAGATTAGATTAAATGTGCAGTATTTAAACATACTGGTATGATGTCTTAATATCAAATTAGATTTCCCTTGGGTCAATAATGTAGCTAAAGTACAGTGACCACAGCAATTAGTATATCTATAGCTCTGAAGAGTCACAAAATTCAGTTACAGAGAAAACTGGGTAAAGTAAGTGAGAAAAGAAAACCCATCAGCCCCAAACGGAGTGTTGATTTGGAAGATGAGGTAAGGGTGAGGAAAATTAGTCTCTGGGTATGACCACCATACCCAAAGACAGCTTATTTTGGCTAACCTATGGGTTCCATATAGTGTCTCAGATTGTGACTAATACTTATATAGTTATGCTTTGCTTCATCATTGGAGATAGACTTGTGAAATTTGGGTAAATTGGATTTTAAAAGATGTACACCTTCTGTTTTGTAATTTGAGAGATTATCTTTCGTTTCTTTTCTCATCAGTGTGCTATAATATCCTCTTACCTCAGGTTATTTTGTTGCAAGTATTCCCCACTAGTAGATCTAGCTTAAGCAAAAAGGAGTAATTTGTCATAAGGAAGTATTTTCAAGATACCAAGTACAGGAAGTTTCTTTGGGTCTCATAAGGAAGAGGAAACCGAAGCACTGTGAGGACTCATTCTTGGTGTGCTTTCTCTCTTTTTCTCTTTCCACTCTTAGGTCTGTGTTAACCTTTTGCCCTGCAGCAAATCAGCTCTCTGTGCAACTCCTTGTACATAAAGAGAGATGGCAATACCACAACGGCAGATTTAACTTTAGAGCATAGGCGGTACCAAGTGAAAAGAAAAGTCTGAGTAACTGTCTTTGAATCCCAGTTTGGGCTTCTCCAGAAGGGAGACCTTGATTGGCTCAGCTTGAGTCAGGTGACAACTCATGAACAATAAGGGGCCAGAGGCTGGCTACTCTGGGCAGAGAGGACCATTCTTAGAGAAAGAGGGCAGAATCCATCATCTAAATAAGAACTCAAGAATTAATGCTCTGTAAACAAACAGTTATGCCAGGGGAATTTCTATTTTTTTTTTAAAGATTTTATTTATTTATTGACAGAGAGAGAGCTCACACGTAGGCAGAGGCAGGCAGAGAGAGAGGAAGAAGCAGGCTCCCTGCTCAGCAGAGAGCTTGATGCTGGCCTCGATCCCAGGACCCTGAGATCATGACCTGAGCCGAAGGCAGAGGCTTTAACCCACTGAGCCACCCAGGCACCCAAGGGAATTTCTATTTTTAAGACTGAATCATGAGGGTATCTGGGTGGCTCAGTCGTTAAGCATCTGCCTTCAGCTCAGGCCATGATCCCAGGATTGCAGAGTTTTTTGGGTTTTTTTGTTTTTGTTTTTGTTTTGTTTTGTTTTGTTTTGTTTTACTCAAATGTAAGTCATTGTATTTATCTCTGTTACAACTCAGCCCTTATCATTCCCGCCCACACAGTTCTGTGGAATATGATAAATTAGGACAAATGCTTCAGGATTACTAATAAAATCCAACATAGTTCGATACCTCCCAGCCTGCTGATATCCTTAAATTTACCTTACCACAACTGTAATATGCATTTAATAGTTGTGCTAAGGGTTTAAAAATTTTTTTCTCTAATCTTCCAAATGACTCAAGGAAGATATTATTATCCTTATTATAGTGATGAGGAAATGGAAGATTAGAAAATCTAAATGTCTTCCTTGGTGAAGGCTAGGATTCAAACCTGGGTCTGCCAATCCCTCAAGCTTAAGTTCTTAAACCCTTGGCCACATTTTTCAACCTTGCCTTTGCATCGAAACCACCTAAGAGCTTTAAAAAGACACAGCAGCCAAAGCCCCATCTCACAGCGTCACAGTCTTGCTGCAGAGGTGGGTATGGAGAGCAGTAGTGAGACCCACTGCTGCCATGTTCTGCTGTAGTGGAAGGACAGGATCTTACTGGGTGCCACACATCGCCCCATAAAAGGGACAATTAGATGATAATTTTTACCTTTAGATACGGCCATATAATCAGTTTTGAATCTAAATATGTAATCCTCCAACCCACATTTCTTATTTCTCTATATTGTGTGAAAGAATGTCATGAAAGACTTGGTCAAATTTGTTCTCCTGGGGGACACCTGGGCGGCTCAGTTGGTTAAGCCTCCCAGTCTTGATTTCAACTCTGGTCATGATCTTGGGGTCATGATCAAGCCCCACGTTGGGCCCTGTGCTGGGCATGGAAACGGCTTAAGATCCTCTCTCTTCCACATCTTCTGCCCCACTGCCACACGCTCTCTCTAAAAGAAAGAAAACATTCTCTTGGAATTCTCCTTTATCCTCATCAAAATTGGGGTATCTTTCTGAAATCTTTGCCCTGGGAGCCACTTGCAAGATATGCGACTACCAGGGATCACATAAAGAGCTAAAAAATTCTCTACAGGGTAAAAAAGAGCTCAATATTCCTGGGCAATATTGACTTAAAAATCATACTATCTTAGTGAGAAGAGAGGTTTCCACTCTCTGAATGACACTAAGCAAGTCACTTTATCTCTCTGGGCAGGTGGATAGATTTCTCAATTCTATAAACCTAAGAATAATGTACTTTTTTCCAGTCCACCTGTCTTCCATATCCTAATCACTTTTATATATATATATATATATATATATATATATATATATATATATATAAAAGTCCCTTTGTAGAAGCTGCTTTCTGGCAAACAGGCTTGAGCAATGGAATGTAGAAAAGGTTCAGTAGGGAACCTGCCTCAAAACAGCCAGAGGCCTGTCCTTGGCTGCCCTGCCCCAGCTCCCTTTCGGTGTATTCAGTAAACTTCTCTCTCCTTTGTTCTGCCTTAGGTGAACTCATTCACCTCCTGTGCCCCTGGATCCCACCTGATCTTCACCCCTCATCTGGGCCCCCATCCTATCAAGAGACACCATATATTCCCCCACAAGAAACCCTGAACATTCACGTTTCGCCCTGGCTTCCCCCCTGCAAACCGGCAGTGGCCAGTAACCGACACCATGTCTGGTTGAATAAACATGTATTGTAAAATACAGAAACACCACCCTGCAGCGAATGCCTCTGCACTGTTTCACAGTTCATAAAACAGGCATTTTTTCTTCTCACAAAAGTGTATGTTTCCATTTCCATAGTTCAGAGAGATGATTTTAATCTTAGCTGTGACATGAAGGACAACTCAGCCATTTTCTTCTTTGCATGGGTCTGTGTTCTGGTTTCTACTCCCCTAACAGTGTTCGTTTGCAGGAAAAGGGAACTTGCGTGGTGGTTGCTGCTTGTGATTTCAGCCTTTATATTCTAAGCAGATTTTAGATTTGCCATTGACTCACAACTATTTCTGATTCCTTTTTAGATATTAAAAATAAGGACCCTCCAGCATATTTTGCTTGTAAAACAGTAGCCCTAGGAATGCAATTCTCATGTAAACCCCTCCCTTTAATGAGAAAACAAGAGCTGCAGTTCATTATTTACTTTAAAGGAGTCAGTGTGAATTCAAGTCATTTCCTATCCTGCTATCATCTTCTCAAAGACCTTTTGCAATGGGTCTTATGTAAGAAGGAATGCAGGAGTTGCTTTGATGAGTTGATTTAAAGAAATCATTAAATTCAAGTTAGACCTGAATCTCAGAATTGTTTGTGAATGGAGAAAAGGGTATAAATGCATCAAGTCTTTCGGAGAGAAAGATAGCTAATAGGTGAAAGACCATACAGTTGGGTCCCAGGCTACTCCGGTCTTGGACTCCTCTTTTTCCACTGCCTTCTCCTTCACTGTCTTCCAGCTACAGAGCCTTCTTTCTAGTCCTTGAACTTGTCAAGCACATTTCTTTCTCAGGGCCTTTGCTTTTGTTAAGTCCCTCTGAAACTCGCTTCCCATGTAGTCCCAGGACTGGCTCATTTTCATCCTTCACATCTCTGCTCAAGTGTCACTTACTCTGTGAGGTCTGTCCTGACCACCTTCACTAAAATAGCATACTACCTCCTCACTTTCTATTCCTTTACTTTGTATTATTTTTCTTAGTTGCAATTATACACTGCTATATGATACATTTGAAGTATGCTTGTCACTCTATCAGAATACATGCTCCAGTAGAGCAAGTACACTGCGGGCTGCGATTACATAGCATCCCTGGGGCCCTTGCAGCCCAGCACCTGATAGATGCTACGCGAATATTTGTTGACAGAATGAATGGGGCTTTTGGGAGATGGTGTGTTGTTTCTCTTCACTCGCTCGGTCTTGTCGCCAATCCGCAGGCAGCTGGGCGAGTCGTCCCACCCTCACCCTTTTCTTGCAGAGGTGATGGATGGGAGCCAGGCGCTCGGGATTGCACCTGCACAAAACAGCGCCTGTGAACGTTGCCCCAACCCTCGGCGCCACTTTCGCTCGGACTGGGGTAGGACAGGTCGGCTGTAAGCGGAACGTGGAAGCGAAAGCAGAAGGGAAACCAATACCAGTGCACGGGAGGATAGCGTTGTGGTGCCAGGCTGCGTGCAGGGGGCGCCTTCCCGGCCAAGCTGACTCATTCCCAGCCGCCTCCACGGCGGGCGGCGGCCACAAACACGCCCTTCTGGGGAGGGCCGGGCCCAGCGCCGGCGCCGGGCTCCTGCGGGCTCTGGGGCCCAGGTAGCCAGCTCCGGCTCCATTTTCCCTGAGCATTTCCCCGGGAATCTCTGCGCACTCCCGTCGCCCTCCGGAGAGACCAGGGTTCCGCGTGGCCGGCCCCCGCCAGCCCTGCAGCGCGCGCGCTCCCGGAGAAGGGTGCGCACGCGCAGTCGCGGTGGGGGTGGCGCGCACGGCTGGGTCCCGCCCCCGCCCCCGCCCCGTCCGGGGTTTCGCCTCCGCGGGCAGTGAACGGTCGGCCCGAGTGGAGGCGGATTACGACGCTGCGAGGACTTCCGAGCCAGTGTCGCCTGAGGCGCTGAGAAGACGGGGTGGCCCAGGAGAGGGTGGAGACGACGCCGGTGACGACGGGCTTCCCGGCTGCCCGAAGTGGGAGTGGTGTGAGCTGGAGGAAGGAGAGAGGAAGAGGAGCCGAAGGGGGTAGCGGCGGCCGCGACCAACGCTTCCCGGAGCGCTGACAGGCTGGGCCGGCGCGTCGGCCGCTCGGCCCCTGGGCCCGGACTCGCGGCGCGCATCGGGGCAGAGCTGCTGCGGTCGCGCGGGGACAGGCCCGGGGCTCGGCGCCCAGGGATGTGAGTGGGAGCCGACCCCGCGCGGGAGGGCCCGGGAGGGCCCAGCCTGGCGGACGCCCGGACCCCTGCGCACGCCGCGGACTCCGCAGATCTCAGCCCGCCGCGGGCGCCGGGTCGGAGCAGCCCCTGCGGGCCTGGGGGCGCGTCCTCGCCGCGGGATCGGGGCAGCTGGTGCGTGCGATTGCTGCGCGGCCTCCGGGTGGGGGGCAGCCGGCGTGCGTCCCCCTCCCTCCCACCTGATCCCCGCTGTGCCGGTGCTAGGGGCAGTAAACTTCTCCGCAAAAACCCTTCCTCTAGGAGGGGAAGCCGGCTGCGGCGTGTTTCGCTGTTGCTGTTTGCATCCTTCTGTGCCTGTAGCCGCCTTCCCTCTCCCCTGTACAGCTCTTTAAAATGTTCTAGACGCCGGAACAGCCTCAGGGAGAGCATCTATTTCCCCTGGATTTCTGCGGTAATAACCGCTGCTTCTTTTTTTTTAGGTTTCAGAAGCAGGCGAGGGAACAAGATGTGAACTGCCGCGCTTCTGAAGAAAAAGGCCCTTCCTCCCCTTCCCGCGAAGGTGGGTTTGCGATCCTGGCTGCTGGGCTGTGCCGAGGCGGGGAAGGCTAGTGAGGGGAGCCGGGAGTGCGTGCGTAGGAAGGCTGGGAGCGTGTGTAGACAGGCAGGGCTTCTTGCGGTTTAGCGCTCTGAAAATGGCAGTGCTGAACTTAGAATGTTCGTCCGGGTGGGCGATTCGGGGGTGTTTACGGTTGCTCCCACGGGTCCTTTAAGAGACATTTGCTGCTTCTTTCTCCTCTGATCACACAAGTAACACGGCTTTGCAAGAAGAAGCGTTGCCGGTTACCTTGTGTCCTCGAGCAGCCAGAAACTGTTAATTTTTCAAGAAGGAACGTTTTCGAGAAATAATAGATACCAATTGAGAGGACACGTTAATTGTTCTTGCTGGGGATTCTGCTACCACGCTGAATGCTTCCTGGGTGGTTTTATCTGCCTAAGTTTGCTGTGTCGGTTGAATTTACCCAGTTTGCTTTCCGGTGGTGGTGAATCAGTCAGGAGAAACTCCTTTTCTCTGAATGAAGGACAGAAGTGGCTAAGTATGTCATAGAGGGGAGGAGAAATGTGGAGAAGGAAACTGAAAATGGGAATAAGAGAAATGGCAATTGCTTTTGGTTTCTTACTAGGTTTGTGCAAGAGAGTTGTTGGGCTCCTGCAAATATATTCTATGAACACCCAGCACATTTGAAGATGAATAATCAACTTTTGACCTCTCTTTTCCCACTCGCTTCACCTTTTTTTTTTTCCCTTCACCTTTTATCACGTTATGAAAATCACTAGCTTCCATGTGCAACATATCTGTTAGAGTGTAACATAACCTCAAACTGGATGTGTCCAGGACTTGCCTTAATAGTACATGGTACTTACCTGGAGAGGAAAACTACAGTACTTGCTGACTACAAAAGAATGTGAAGCTTTTTTTTTTTTTCTTTTTTTCTCAAACTGTCCTGTGTTTGGAGTTCATAGCATATTAAAATTAAAGGAAGCAATAGTTTGTTTCATATACTGGGTTTTCCTAGTGACAGAGATGAGTGTCTCAAGGTGAGATGCTTTTGAGGCAGAAGAGGGAAGCACATTGGCCCTGGAGTCAGATCTGGGTTTGAATCCTGGTGTTCCTGTCTCTTAATAGTTGTATTATTTAAAATGTCTTTGGGATTCACTTTTCTTAAAAGGTTACTGTGAGGATTCAGTAAGATTATGTGGGGGAAGTAGTACATTGCTTGGCTACTGTTGTGGACCCTGCAGGCAAAGGAGATTTAGAGAAGGGCAGAATCACTCTGCATAAGGTGGTCTGCCAGGGAGCAGTGTTTCTTCCTCTTTAGTAGAAGGAGAGAAAGCATTTACAGGTTTCGAACTGGTCAGCCAGGTCTTAAGAGCCTTTTCATGGAAAGGTTCCACTCTTCTCTCTCCTTGACACCCCTCCCCCCACCGTTGTGCGTCCTCTACCAACTGTTGTGTTGCCCTCTTGTGGTTGGCTCTGCTAAGAACGTTCTTCAGCTCCTCCCCGCTTACATTTTGTTCTCCCTCTTTTTAGACCCCTTGCCTTTGCTCCCAGTTTCCCAAAGTGTGTGCTGAAGTGCCCCAGAGCAGCAGTGAACTCAGGCTTGAACTATTAGTTTGAGGTAGTTCACAGTTTCAATGTTAAATTGACACATTCCTTTCTATAATGCCCTGCCCTTGCAAAGCTGTTTTTTTAAGAGGTTGCTCTGATAAGAAAACAGCTAGTGTATGAGAATCAATGTGTTATAGGAAATGAAAGTGTGATGTTGTCTGGTTTGATGCCAAGACGTTGTACAAGGCTGAACAAGCACTAAGTTGTAAGGATATTAAATGGTTTGAATTTACCTACTCAAGTATTTCTTTTGGCCTAGGAGTGCTGTGAAAATATTACTGAAACAACTCCTTGAATGGAGAAAGTTTGGGAACCTTTGCCTTAGCTTTTGGTTGATTTTTATGATACACACAAAATTTTTTTGAATGGAAAAACTGCATTTTGTAATGTTGGTCACTAACTGATTCCTGTCCCCACTAAAAGTATTGATATAATTATTGATACAAAGCTAGTACCGGCTGATCATGGCTTAGTATATTTCCTTTCCTATTTAATATCTTTATAACATCTGCTTAGTTCTTTCATTTTTTTCTTTTATTTATTTTAAAGATTTTATTTATTTGACACATCGAGAGGGAGAGAGAGAGAGCAAGCTCGTAAGTAGGGGGTAAGCAGGGGGAATGGCGGGAGGAGCAGGCTCCCTGCTGAGCAGGGAGGCGGCTGCAGGACTGGTTCCTGGGACCCCAGGATCATGACCTGAACCTAAGGCAGATACTTCGCCAACTGAGCCACCCAGGCGCGCCTAGTTCTTTCATTTTAAAACAAATTCTATTGCTTACTTGTTATTCTGGTCACTTCCTATTTTTTCCAGTCCTGCTTTTCTAGTATTTTTGGATGTCTCCTTAAACTCACCGTGCCCCAAATGAAAAATCATCACTTACATCTTTTTGGAATTTCCTTCTCTCATGGTCATATAGGCTTTAAATTAGGTATCATCTGGAGTGCCTGGGTGGCTCAGTTGGCTAAGCGTCTGCCTTTAGCTCAGGTCATGATCCCAGGGTCCTGGGATTGAGCCCCGCATCAGGCTCCCTGCTCAGCAGAGAGCCCACTTCCCCGTCTCCCTCTGCCTGGCACTCCACCTGCTTGTGCGCTCTCTTTCTGTCAAATAGATAAATAAAATCTTAAAAAAATAATGAATTAGGTGTCATCTTTACCTCTGAAATTTTGGACATGTTGAGTTTGAGGTGACAGTGGGATAGTCAAGTGAAAATAGATAGCTAGACAGTAGATGAGTAGAACTTGGTAGAGAAATTTAAGGCTGAAATTGTGGTGGTCAAAAAGAAGAGCAGTGGACCTGAAATTGAGCCCTGGGCATCACCCATAATTACAGGTGAAAGAAGAGGAACTGGCAAAAGAGACGAAAAAGGAGTGGCCAAGTGGGTGGATAGGTTAAGAGGGTGGCAATGATTAACATGTTGATCACTGTTGACCACTGCTAAGAAATGAGAAGAGTTAGAACTGAAAAAAGGCCTCAAAAATGTTCCTACCATGAAATCTAGAAAACTAGAAGGAAGAAGAAAATTGCTTATAGTTATCCCATGCAGAGATAGCCACTGTTAGTATTTTGTTCTCTCTAGTATAATAGATGACCTTTGGATTTGACATTTCGGTGAATAATGGAGACTTCTATCCAAAGCTCTCATCACTGGGACTAAAGATGAGAATTTTAAGCATAATAAAGATAGGCTGTATTTTTGACAATGTTTGTCATTCATCTGTGTCCTTTCATATCACACTATATAGGTACTGCTATTTCTTGTGGGAATTAATCTTACACTTACATTATTTGAATGAGTAGACATTCAGTGGTCTTATTAGAGCTTCAGTGGTCTTGTAGGTTAGACAAATGATCTCTGGGTGCATTTGTCCTGGTAAAATCTGAATAAAATGATAACGTATTAATTTCTAAAAGGAAAGAGAAATCCTTGGTAGGTAACTTATAGAAGTGAAGGTAGCATGGTTAAAAGTATTCAAGTTAGGAGAGCTGGAAAGGGCGAAAGGAAGCATTATCTGTTTTTAAAGCCTGTACAGTATAGTTATCAGAGGTGGACTAGGTTGAGATAGTCTATGGGTTGTTTGTTTTGCTTGAATGCTTATTTTGATTTCCCAAGGACATACTTTGGCCTGCTTTTTTGCTATCAGTCCTTGGGATTAGGATATTCATTATTGCTTAATAAATGACTTTAATAAATTCTGATTATGAAATAATGCCACTAGGTAGTATTTTGTAATGTGAAAGTGTGATGTGAAGAAGTGCACTGTTTTGGAAATTAGGGGTGATAAGGGACTGACTGCTCTCAAAATGAGTTTGAGCAACTTATGTGATTCATGATCCTTTCCCCTCCTCATTTGGAAAATGTGGGAGTGGAATAAATATTTTAAGAAAATACTTTGTTGGGGTGCCTGGGTGGCTCAGTCGCTAAGCGTCTGTCTTTGGTTGGGGTCATGATCTCTGTCCTGGGATGGAGCCCTGCATCTGGCTCCCTGCTCGGCAGGAGGCCTGCTTCTCTCTCCCTAACTCTCCCTGCTTGTATTCCCTCTCTGACTCTGTTTTTCTCTGTTAAATAAATAAATAAAATCTTTAAAAAAATAAAATAAACTGTTTACTTTAGAATCATGGTGTCACATGGTAAAATGGGAATAAACTTAAGTAATGGCTTACTATGGTTTGTAGGAAAAAATAGCCTCTTGCTCCTCCCCCGTCTGATTCCTATTTTCTAGTAAACTGCTTTCAGATTTCCTAAGTATCTTCTGGTGCTTACCTCCATATTTCTAAATAACATAACCCACCATCAGTAACACCCCTCCTTATCCTGTATCTGTGCCTATACTCTGCCGTTTTCCCATTTATTTATTAAAGATTTTGTTTATTTGAGAGAGAGCAGGAGAAGGGGGAAGAGTGGAGGGAGAAGGAGAAGCAGACTACCCGCTGAGCAGTGAGCCTGACCTCTGCTTGATTCCAGGACCTTGGGATCATGACCTAAGCTGAAGGCGGATGCTTAACCTACTGAGCCACTCAGGCACCCTTGTCCTTTTCCCCTTTAAAATGAATGAATTGGTCAGTGTCACATCTAAGGCTCTCCACCTACTTATGTAGAAAAACCCATCTCCTTTTGCTTTTAAGGACTTTGCTATTGCATTTCTCCCTCTTTTTCTTGCATTCTCAATTTTCCCTGTACTGGCTCATTTCCATCAATGTGTATTTTGGTTGCTATTGCTGTTTGCTATTGCAAAACTTAGTGATATAAAACAACTATTATTTTATTAGGCTCACAGATATTATGGATCAGTAATTCAGATAGGATACACCAAGAATGCCTTGTTTTTTTTCCCACAAAGTCTAGAACCTCAGTTGGGAAGACTTCTTGCCTGCCGGTAACTTGAAGGTGGGGGGGGGACTAGAATCATCTGGAGGTGTCTTCACTTAACATGATTGGTAGTTGATGCAGGCTGTTGTCTGAGATCTCATCTGGGGCTGTTAACTGGAGCGGATGTGGGAGCCTTGGCCTTCTTACATGGTGAGATGAGATTTAAAAGCAAGTGTTTCAGTGAACATGGTTGAGGTGGGGATTAGATTCCACCTATTAACTGGTCGTATGTGGAAAAAAAAACATGTGGGATGGGAGATACTGTTATGGCCATCTCTGGGCAATACTATTGCCATAGTTTGCCCTTTTTTTTAGCCACATTTCACTTGCTTCTCACATGTAAAATACATTAACCCCCCTCCTGAGAGACCTCTAATTTACATCCCATCATGGCGTAAGTTCAGAATCTAGTATCTTATCATCTAAGTCCAGATGCTGTTGGGTTCCTTGGGTTTGGTTTCTTGAGAACGATTAGTCTTTAACTGAAGACCTGTGAAGAGATAGGCCTTCATGTATATTAACATACAAGATTGGAAAGTCACATGTTAATTGCAGTAGAATTCCTGTTCAAAAGAGGGACAAGGGAGCATATGGTAGTCTACAAAAATCTGAAACCCAGCAGGCATATGTTGGCAGTTCCTTGATTGGACCTCAGTGCTACCGCCTATACTTTGTTCCTGGTGGGCCATGAGTGCTTCTTTTGGTCCTTGATTTCACTTTTTGAATCTTTTTTTTTTTTTTTTTCCCAAAGAACTGATCCATCTTTGCAACTGAGTAACCATTTGAACTTGCTTCCTGCCTATAGTCATTCAGGGTCCAAAAGCCTCATTTTAGGTCGTGACTGTCCCTTTCATTCGAAGCTGATGTAGCTCTTTTTAAAAAGTTTGTGAACTTCTGTGCATCAATTCATAATCTACTTCATTAGACAAAAGCCGTACTTAGAAGTCTCTTAGAGGAGCCTTTTCTTACTTTAGGTTCCCTGTGAGGCTACTATGAAGCAGTACCCTTAGGATCCCTAGGTAATTTTTTTTATCTGAAAGCATCAATGAAGTACTAACTTAGGTCTTTCTGAGGTTTTAATAGTGAATCTTACAGTCCTCCTCTAGATTTAATCTTTGCCCTGCAGCTCTTTCTTACTTTAAGAACACTTTGCTGGCTGAGAAGGGTATTCTGAGTCTTTCATATTTACTTGAAATTGCATTCAAAAAGTAAACGGCTCATTCTTTAGTTTATCTCTACTCTCTCAACAAGAAAGGCAGCTAGAAGCCACCTGCTTCTTCAGCATTCTGTCTAGAATCTCCTTAATAATTAGGTATACATTACATTTCCCATGTTACTGTAGGTGATAGTTTTGTCAAAGTTTTTGCTATTATATAACAAGGGTCTCCTTTTATTCAGCTTTCCAATAGCATTTTCCTTACTTGCCTTTAAACTCTCACCAATAGCCTTGTTGGGGCCTTTTTGCTTCCATTAAGTTTCTGCAAGCCCCTTTAATTATGTAAACTCAAACCTCAGATGGGTCGTTACCTGTTCCTTGGTTGTACCAGAACTGTCCCCTAACCTGGTGATTCTTACCGTAATTACCTGGAGAACCAATTGAAACACAAACTGCTGGGCAGCACCCCTAGAGTTTCTCTTTCAGGAGGTCTAGAATGGGACCCAATAATTTGAATTTCTAACAAGTTCCCCGATGATGCTGATAATGTGGGTTTGGGGACCAGATTGAAAATCACTGATTTGAAATGGGTTGGCACAGGAACAGCCCTTTTGTGTCTGTGTTGTTGCTCCTCTCAGCTTTTTTTGATAGGCCTAGAACAGTCTTGGAAACAGGGTTGCTGTGTGCTGAAGCGTCAGACAGTAGCTCTTAGCCTTGCCTATCTTACGTAGTTTCCATGTTCGATTTGTCCCTGGTACCTTCGGAGTTTTTCTGAGAAATGGAGCAGTAGTGCAGCATCAACTTATTAAAATACATTTTAAGTCTTTAAAAAAACCAAAAAAAATGGGAGTTGGCAAAGTTTTTCTGTTACGTGTGCATGTATGCAACCATAACTATCGATTACATAGAAGAGGAATTGCTGATTCAAAAGTGGTATATGTTATTAGTTTCAATAAATACTGTCAAATTGATCTTTATAGAAATACCAGTTTGTACTTTTCCACACCTGTTTTCAGATGGTTTGGTCTTTGTCAATTTGGGATGTAAAAAATGGAATCTTATAATTTTAGTTTGCTTTAAATTTTCCTTTTCTGAGAATTGTTTGCTCATATCCGGGCCCATTTTCTTTTCTTCTCCTCCTCCTCCTTCTCCCCTTACCCATCCCCTCCCCCACTCCTTCTCCTCCTTCTCGTTCTTCTTTTTTAAACCTCTGTTCTATATTGAGGGCACGTATTGCATGGAGCACTGGGTGTAGAGCATAAACAATGAGTCTTACAACCCTGAAAAATTAAAATTATATATATATATATATATATAAAGATCTATTCTAGAAGGAGAGAGAGCACCTGCGTGAGCACATGCGTGTGAGTGGGGGCAGGTTCAGAGGGAGAGAATCTCAAGCAGACTCTTGGGGGAGCATGGAGCCTGCCTCGGGGTTCAGTCCCAGGACTCTGAGATGATAATGTAAACTGAAACCAAGAGTCAGGGGCTTAACTGACTGAGCCACCCAGGCACCCACTGGCCCATTTTCTGTTGGATTGATCTATTATTTTGATTTGTGGGACCTCTTTCTAGACGAAAGATAATAGCTCTATTTGTGAGATAGCTCTGTTTGTGAAATAAATTGTACAAGACTTTCCCCAGGTTGTCTTCTTCTTGACTCTGTTCTGTGATATTTTTTTTTCTCATGCGTACATTTTAGGTTTTCTTTTTTTTTTTACTTTAAATTTATTTTGTTTTTTCAGTGTTCCAAGATTCATTGCCCATGCCCCACATTCAGTGCTCCATGCAATAGGTGCCCTCAGTACCCATTCCTAGGTCAGGAAATGTTTCTATTAATTTCTTTATTTTCAGGTTCTACACAATGTTTAGTTTATAGAAGGAATTCACGTGTTTTTTTGTTTTTTTTTAAAGATTTTATTTATTTATTTGACTGAGAGATTACAAGTAGGCAGAGAGGCAGGCAGAGAGAGAGGGGGAAGTAGGTTCCCACAAGCAGAGAGCCAGATGCGGGCCTCAATCCCAGGACCCTGAGATCATGACCTGAGCCCAAGGCAGAGGCTTAACCCACTGAGCCATCCAGGTGCCCAGAATTCACATGTTTGAAAATAAAATGAAGAAGTCAACAGTTTAGGGATATAAGCAGATCTTTGTGCCTATTCAATTCTATTATTAAATTTCTTTTATTTTACAGTTGGATTTAACTTTCGTTCTATTTTTATTTTAGTTTTTTTTTTACTTTATTGTGAGGGGTTTTTTTTGTATTTAATGAATAGGTATTAACTTGAGTCTGCTTTTATTAATCTATTTTTGGCTTTGCATTATTAAAAACTAATAATATGGTTTATCTCATAAAGACATGTTTGTCATTCCAAAATACCAATCCACAGGACAGTCCATTTGAGACTTGAATCCCCCGAGGTTCCAATATATTGGTTTCATAAGGGTTTGACATGGCAAGATTCATTAGGAGAGGATTTTAGGACTAGGGAATGACTCAGAGAAGAAAATAGTGAATTATAGTGTCAGTCAGTCTAATTTATGATGGGAAATTGAGGAAGTGGAAATTCATTCAAAATAGGAAATGCTTCAGTGACTAGAGAATTTCTGTGTTTATTCCTTATTCTTTGCTTGTTTATCCATTAGTGCTTAATTTTATTTTTCATTGATGCATTATAATCTTTAAAATATCTGAAAAGTATTCTTCTGGCATGCTGTATTTTTAAAATTATTATAAATTTAAATTCATACTGATTTCAATAACTTAGATTTTTTTTGAATGTCAGTAGCAAATGATAGTGGTAAATACTTCACTAGTAGAATTAACTCTCCTGTACAGTTTTATTTTTTGTAGGCAAACTCATCACTTCTTAAAATTAAAAAAATGTTAAAAAACTTCTTGGTGATATAAGCTTGAAATATGATGGTTTTCAAAGATCTTAAAGGTGTCCCCTGCCAACTTTTAAAATGTATTTGAAGCACTTTCCTCCATCTTTATTCACATTTTTTTCCTGTGTGTTTTGTATATGTATATATGTGGGTGTACATGTATGTATAATATATACACACACATGCACACACACACACACACACACACACATATGATTCTAAGAAGTAGCTCAAAAGCTGCTCCTAAGATTAAAAATAGGGAAGTGGATAAATTTGTAGAATAATGTATATTTTCTTACCTTTCTATTCGTGTATCTTTCATGTCTGGTTTCTCAAGACGAGATTTAAATTGTTGCCTGTTATAGATGTTACTTTTGTGACTGACCTCAGGTAAAATGATGGTTTTAGTATTCCTTAAATGTGTAGCTGTTCTCCTTGTTTCCTTTTCCCCTCTCAAAACTGACCATTCATCTTAGATCCCTTCTTACATGAAAGAATCATAGTGTTGTTTTAAAAATTATATATTTGCATGTATTTTCTACATGAGAAGCAGTAGTATATAAGCTTTGAACAATATCTCTTCAAATAGAAAGATTTGAGTGGCCATTTAAAGTGAGTGGCCATTTAAAAATTAAATTTATCACAGGGCTCAAAAGAATTTCAAGTGCTTCTTGTGATTGTGACTGAACTTGCTTAACAAATTTGGTACCTTTCTGGATGTTTCTGTATAGTGACATGAATAGTGTCCTATTTATTCTAATTTGAGCCTGTAACTCAGCAATGTACTATGGAGATCTTTCCACTTCAGTGAGTAGAGATTCAGTCATTCAGTCATTAATTCATTCTGTTCTTTTTTTCACGCAGTCAGGGGTCACTCAACTCACTTGGTCAGTTGCTTTCCCTCTTGGTTTGTCATTTACTCATTCCATCAATCACTCATTCATTCAGCTGGTCAGTCAGTCACTCACATCACTCAGCGGGTCATCCTTGTCACTCACTCACCTACCCGCACACTCAACCAGCCAGTTAGCATTTAATCATTAAATAAATCATGAATGTAGTAACTTAGTACACACTTATTCAGTGTTCATTTTATGCCATGCACAGGATATAATGCTGAAGATATAATGAAAGCCATGATGTAAGCTATAATTTTAATATCTTCATAGTATTATTTTTATTGGCTAAATATATGATACATTATCAGATCCATTTAATGTTATTTAAGATTTTTTTTGTGGCTCTAAAGTGTTTCATAAAAATCGTAGATATGCATCCCATTACTCTTATCTTTTTTAGCGGGGCAGATTCTTAGATATTCTTGTTTCTTTCATATCCTTCCCAGCATGATATTACGAATTTTCTTAATCTTTGCCAGTCAGGTAGGGCAAAAACAGTATTTCATTTTTATTTGCCTTTCTCTGATTATTAATGCCTTTTTCATTTTATGGAATACTTGTATTTTTTGTGAAATGCCTGTTCATATTCTTTGTCTATTTTTTTACTAATTACTTTTGATTATGATGTTTATAATTTTATATGGTCTTCAGTCTTTATTTTCTGTATTGTGTTTTGCTTAGATGTTAGGTTTGGAAATGATGTACATATACAAAAGATTTTTTGGCATAGAAATAATTAAAGTGGATGGATTTAAAACACACCAAAAAAATTTACTGAAAATATCCAACTTCAAATACGGAAGGGTGAAAGTAAAAAGAACAAGAGCTAACAGCAGTGATTTTTAGAGTATTTACAAATACTTGAAAATGTTTTAAGTCATTTTGAAGGAGTAAGATCCAAATATAAGGAGAAGTATAATGGAAAAGTGAAATAAGTGCATATATACTCATTGCAGATTATTTCCAGTAACAGTTAAATGAACTTTGAAATAATGTTTAGATTTTGTTATAAACAACTTTTAGTTGTTTTCTTCTTTTAGTTTTTAAGCACATGTTCCCTAAGGTCAGTTTTTAACAAATACTCCGTATGTGCTCGAAAATATATGTTTGGTGGGAGGTTTAATATATTGTCATTTCTCTAGGCACACGAAAGGATTGTGTGCCTTTTATCAGTTTATGGGGGTCTTAGATATTGGAGATACCTACTCCTTTTTTGATAAATGAGCTTTCAGTGTTCTCTCTCAGTCGGTATCTTTTGGTTGTATTTATGGTTTCTTTTCTCTAGAGAGATTGAGTATGTAATGTAATAGGTCTTTTTTTTATTGTACATTTAGAGAACTTGAATGACTTCACTGTCATTAATGTGTATAAAAAGGCTGGTTAGATAAGATAGTAGGGAGGAATGGAGACCACAGGGAACTGGAGATCCGTGTCCTGCCTAAAGCATTGAAATTCAAGCGGCTATTAAAAAACACGGTATTTGGGTGCCTGGGTGGCTCAGTAGGTTAAAGCTACTCTGCCTTCGGCTCAGGTCATGATCTCAGGGTCCTGGGATCGAGGCCCTCATCGGGCTCTCTGCTGAGCAGGGAGCCTGCTTCCTCCTCTCTCTCTGCCTGCCTCTCTGCCTACTTGTGATCTCTCTCTGTCAAATACGTAAGATCTTTAAAAAACAACAACACGGTATTTAATTATTTAAAAGACTTATTTATTTGTCAGAGAAAAAAGAGCACATGCACAAGCAGAGAGAACAGCAGGCAGAGGGAAAGGGAGAAGCAGGGAAGCCCCTGAGCAGGGAGCGCCATGTGGGGCTTGATCCCAGCACCCTGAGATCATGACCTGAGCCAAAGGCAGATGCTAAACCAACTGAGCCACCCAGGCATTCCAAAAAAAAGCTTCTATACAGCTTTTAAGGCATATTTTAGATAATGAAAGAGTCTGTGTATGCACAAGTAGATCAAGATCAGCAAATATCCAACTGCTATTTATGTACCATATTTTGGTTTAATATATCAGATTCACAGAGGAACTTTTTCTTTAGCAAACATTTCTAGCTTTTGGATAATTAAAGTATGTGATACCTCCCCTCCCACAACCAGAGTACTTTGGTTTTAAAGCATTCAAAACCCCTGCCTTTACAAAATGTAGCTGATGGTTTCATAGTAAATCTACTTAATAGTCTCTACCATTTCTGACTTTATGACATTTTTTCTCTAATATTTATATTCAAACAAAATGTACGGCATAATGGATTGGGTGGTGTGAATATGAGAGAAAAACACTTAACAAGTTACCTCTTTTTAAAAAAATTTTTCCTAAATTAATTTTCCTGTATTCTAGATAAACTTTATTTCTAGACTCTATTTTTCTTATGCCATGTTAGGAGGGTATTTCTCTTTTTTGACAAAAGAAGGATATTCACTCTCTCTCTCTCTCTTTTTTTTTTTATTAAAGATTTTATTTATTTGACAGAGAGAAACACAGCTAGAGAGGGAACACAAGCAGGGGGAGTGAGAGAGGAAGAGGCAGCCTCCTGCCGAGCAGGGAGCCCAATGCAGGGCTCGATCCTGGGACTCTGGGATTATGACCTGAACTGAAGGCAGTTGCTCAATTGACTGAGACACCCAGGTGCCCCTCACTCTGTCCTTAAAGAACATACAAAATTCAATCAGTTCACATGTAGTTAATGTTATTAAAATTAGTGTAATTCAGTTTTCAAGCAGAAATTGAGGAAGAACAAGTTCTGGACCAAGTAGTTAATAGAGCATAGACCACATCTCTTTTCCTCCTTTGGTTCTCTTTAATAATAGCATAATTGTATAGCATGGCTGTAGTTGATGCTGTAAATGATCCACCCTTATCCATAACCATGGTAGTTCAACTGTGTTTGAGTAAACTTGTGACTGTTAGTATTTGCATCTCTAACCTGTTGTCTCTTCTTGGAAATGTAGGAAGCCATGCTTGTCGGGTGTGTGGCAGGCCAGAAGGGCTGAGAAATTAAACTGTGGGTACAGCCCTCAGCCACTGACTCTCGGGGTTTGGTATTGTATAAATATTACAATTGTTCCCTTGGGTGGAATAGTTCTAAGACATGTTTTATACTGTTTCCGAGAGCTTTTCTGAGGAATTAAGCCCACTGTGGTAACTGGTTTAAGAGTACAGTTTTACAGGACTGCCTTCCCTATACCACTTCTCTGTTTCTGTGCCATTATTACCTGAACTTCAAAACTCATCTGCTTTCTTTTGAATCCTTTATCAGGTTTTGCTTCTAGGAATATTTAAATTAAGACAGCGTGACTTTGGGGGTAAGGTGACCAAACTTCATTTAGGAGTTTCATTTTCCAGCAGTTTTATTTTTCAACATATATGAATTGCCATACCTTTTTCACCCTGACTGCCTAAAAAAGGAAAATGAAAAAGAAAATAAAAATAAAAAACCAAAGGAAAGCTCTAGCTCTAGCATTGTCTAATACAGTGTGAAGAGAAGGGAAGGTGCTTGTCTCCAGGTGAGGTTATTTCAGTTTATTGCATTTAATCCATACAAAACTCCTATGAAGTAGTGGCCATTATTATGATTATTTTTTAAGAAATAAAAACTCAAGAAAGATTAAACTGATTTCAGAGAAACATCACAGGGGATAGGATTCAAACCCAGTTCCATTTCAAACTTGGATCCTAATATAAAGGCTATATATTCTTCCATTTTTTTTTCTTTTCATTTTAGTATTTGAAAAAAATTGTTTTGAAATAGTTTTAACCTATGGGAAATTAAGAAAATAAAATTATTAACCTGTATCTGCCATCCAGTTCTAACAATATTTGACTACTTTTTGCTTTAGATCTTATTTTTTTAAAGAAATAAACATTGTAGATACAGTAGTATGAGATACAGCTCATCTACATATTTCTACTCTGTGTCTCTCCCATTTATTCCTCTAGAGGTAACCACTAGCCTGAAGTTAGTATCATTTTCATGCATATTTTAAACTTTTACTGCATGTATGTATCAGTGAATAATATGGTAGTAGTAAATCACGGGTTTAAACCTTAAATTGTATCACACAAAAATATCATCCCTTGCTACAACTTGCTTTTTAAACCTCATTTATCTTTATGACATTCATTTATCCATGTTTTGAGATAGACTCTAGTTCATTCATAAAATTGATGAATAATTATGAATTATGAATAATTATGAATAATGTATGAAGATACTGTAGTTTATATACCACTTCTATGATGAACATTTAGGTATTTGTTTTATTAGATTACTTTATTAAGTTTTCATTAATTTCAGTATAGTTAACATACAGTGTTACATTAGTTTCAATGTTCTATTATATTAGTGTCATATTAGTTCCAGGTTTATATTATAGTGATTTAGCATTCCAGACACTTCTCAGTGCTCATCACAAGTGCACTCCTTAATCCCCATCACCTATTTCCCGCATCCCCCCACCTACCTCCCTTCTGGTAACCATCAGTTTGTTCTTTTGTGATTAAGAGTCTATTTCTTGCTTTGTCTCTGTTTTTCCCCAGAAATACAGCATGCCTCTTGTATTTACATGTCATCCTTGCACATGGATCATCTCTGTATTGTCCTAATTTTAGTACATGTGCTGTCGAAGTAAAGCACTATTTCTGTTTTTTAATCATTACAAATAATGCTACTGTGAACATTATGTCTTAGGACATTCATTTCTCTAGGGTTATAACTAGAAAGGGAATTTCTGGTTTGTAGGATAGTTAAATCTTCAGATTAGTTAAATGTACCTAATTGCTCTCTAAACCCACTTGTTTGAAGGGTTCTAGATCTTCTCATCTATACTGGTATCTTCAGACTCCTTAATTTTGGCAAACTGATGAGTATGATTTCGTATCTTTTTTTTTTTTTTTAATTGTTACTAATTTTTTTTTTCCCAGTGTTTCAAGATTCATTCCCCATTCCCCACACCCAGTGCTCCCCGCTTTCGGTGTCCCCAGTACCCACCACCAGGCTCTCCCATCCCTCCACCCCCCTCCCTCCAAGTCCCTCAATTTGTTTCTGTGTTCAAAATCTCTGTTGTTTCGTTTCCCTCCCTAGATTACCCTAGTTCCCATTTGCTTTCCTTCTGCCAC
>PITA01002071.1:0-172460 GCA_004023965.1 Spilogale gracilis | reverse complement strand
GTTCATCTTCTTTTTGGGTGTTGAGTTTGAGTAGTTCTTTATAGATCTTGGATACCAGCCCTTAGTCTGTAGTGTCATTTGCAAATATCTTCTCCCATTCTGTGGGTTGCCTCTTTGTTTTGTTGATTGTTTCCTTTGCTGTACAGAAGCTTTTTATTTTGATGAAGTCCCAGAAGTTCATTTTCGCTTTTGTCTCCTTTGCCTTTGGAGACGTGTCTTGAAAGAAGTTGCTGTGGCCGATGTGAAAGAGCTTTTATTCTGAAGCAGGCCGAAGGTATAAGGAGATTAGGACCTGGGGCAACTGTACCCCAAGGTGTGCTTTTCTAGGCGGGAGCCTCACAATTTCAGGACCAAGTGGCGTGCTGGGGCCTGAGATTGCGCTGCAGCTTCCAGAACTGACGAGCTACACGTTGGTCGGTGCCATGTTGACATGTGATGTGGGGAACTGAGCTGGGGAGAGGGGCCAACCCTTCAAGCCAGGGCTCCTTCCCTCCCATCAAGGTGAGTTGTTGAGCCTTTTCCAGCACCCTCCTGCCTGACATACCAGATCCCACTTTATGCCACACACGTCTGAAGGGCAAGCTATTTTTAAGACTGCCTTTTTGTGAGTAATAATAGTGGTCTTAAAAACAAAACCAAACCTCATCTTTTAAAATGCAACCCGCAAGGCATTGCTATGTTAGATGTTCTACTTTAATACTTCAGTTAGAGAATAAAATAAATATATCAATTTTAAAAGTTCTGGGGCATTGCGTTTCTATTTCATGTTTGGTTTAAAGCCTACTTTTTTCTATGCCTTAGGACATTTCCCCAGTTTCTGCCTGAAGTTGGGATTCAGTAGATGGCGCTGCAACACTGTCTTTTTGGTCAGATTTCAGAATTGTTGGTTTGTGGGCACTCATCAGAAATTTAGGATGTGCATAGAAGGTATTGGGAGGGAAAAACATCTCTTAAGCTAGTTCTAGGTGGATACCAAGAGTCAGAGTGTCTTTTTTTTTTTTTAATCAAAACCTTTAAAATTCTGTGTTTTGAGTAAATAGGGATATTGTGAAAAGATCCCTTCGTTGGGCATTTATCTTTAATACTCTTCATCTGAGAATCTGAATTTTCTCTCTAGGTCTTACTCTTCTGATGGGTGAATGAAGTAAAGGACAGATCCTTTACTGTTCTTTTCACACATAAAACAGCAAAGTCCAGGGAAGTCGTGTTACTCAGCAAATTGGATTTTTACCCCCAGAATACCACTTTTTGACTTTTAAAAAATCACCCACACTGTAAGAAGTAAGATGAACTCTCTGTAATGAGTGACTAATGTGTGGGGAGTTGGCTGGCTGCACATTTTTCCTGTCCACCTCAGGCCCATCACTAGAGCTGGCTGAGAGGCATTATCTTGGTCAGTTTATTTTATTGAATATTTCAGGGGCACAAAATAATATAGAGAATAAAATAACAAACATATATGAACCTACACTAGGGTTAAGATCAGGTCCATCAAGGGTACCTTTGAACCCTGTATGTATTACTTTCAAGTGCATTCACTGTTCTCCTCCCTAGTATTTGGAGTTCAGTTTTTCCATTCGTGTCTTTGTCACCCATCATACCGACTTTGTTTGCAGCTTGCTTTTTTTCATTCAGGCTTCTGTTTTGGAGAACAATCCAAGATGATGTCTAGTTTATTCATTTTTACATTTGCATATCGAGTCAATTCTCCACACTTGTTTAAACCATTCATCTATTGATACATATTTATATGGCTTCCTGTTTTCCACTATTACAGACAATGCACGTTCTTGATTTTGTGTGAGATAGTCATTTAAATGTACATGTTTTATGTACCTTAAGTATTTCGCAACAACAAAACCTAAAGAATATCCACAGTCGTTGCAGCTGGTTGAGCTTCAGATTCCCTCATTCAATGTAGTTTGTACAGTTTCTTAATGGAAGTCAATGATTTAGAAGTACTACAAAGCAATGGGCACGGGGGTTAAAAAGCCATTTAGAGGGTAATCCAGCCTCTCTGAGTTTGTTTTCTAAGTACCTAGGAGTGAGATGGTAGGATTGTGGGTGTACACACATTGCACTTTACTTCAGAATGCCAAATAGCTCTTCAAAGTCTTGGCAATAAGTCTTCCTCCTACTGTGTTCAGAACCACCAGCTGCTTGTCATCCTTCCCAACTTTGTTAATCTCATTGCTGTTTAGTTTTTTAAAAACTTTTTTCTTATTGAAAATTTCAAAAATCTACAAAAAGTAGAATAGAATAATGAACTTTTATGTTCCTGTTATTCAGTTTTAACGATTACTAATTCATGGTTTATCTTGAATTCTGTACCTTCATCTACCCACACCTACCTCCCTGAATTTTTGAAGCAAATCTTATTATTCCAGAATATTACTCTAAAAGATAAGGATTATTTCTTTTGAACATAACCTTGACAGCATATTCACACTTAAAAAAAAAAATCAACAGCAGGGATGCCTGTATGGCTCAGTCAAGTGCCTGCCTTCGACTTAGGTCATGATCCCAGGGTCATGGGATCAAGCCCCATGTTGGGTCCTCTGCTCTGTAGGAAGCCTGTTTCTCCCTCTCCTTCTGCCTGCCACTCCCCCTGCTTGCACGCTCTCTCTGTCAAATAAATAAAATCTAAAAAAAAAAATGAATAGCCATTCTTTAAGCATGTTAATAATGAGTCAGGGTTCCAATTTTCACAATTGTCTCATAATTTTTATGTTTTGTTTGACTTGCCGTCCAAAGTAAGAGGCATGAGCTGTGATTGTCAGTATGTCTTTTAAATATCTTTTAATCAATGGATTCCTTCCCTCATGGCTTTATCTCCCCTCTTGATATTTATTTTTTAAAAAACTGGATTCATGTCCTATAGAGTTTCCCATAGTCTGAATTTTGTTGATTGTGCCAGTTGCTCCTTTGTCTCCATATTTTCTGAAAACTGCTGTCACGTCGTGATCAGATTTATGTTCAAATGTTTTGGTCCCATAGTTCACAAAGTGCTCCTGTACATCCTTTCAGGATCTCTTTCTAGTCAAGGAATCATACTTCCTTGCAAGGGCTAAGGTCACAGTTCACACGATGAGAAGCAGCATTCTCAGGGTATGGTCTTTGTGATTTTTCAGTTTTCCCTTTAGCTGAATTTGATGGCAGTCTTGGAGGGGAGTCATTTGAATGAGACATTCAGTGCATCAAAATAATAATTTCTGGGGTTCCTGGGTGTCTTAGTTGGTTAAGCGTCTGCCTTCGGCCCAGGTCATGATCCTGGGGTCCTGGGATCAAGCCCAGTATTGGGCTCCTTGCTCAGCAGGAAGAGCAGGGAGTCTGCTTCTCCCTCTTCCTCTGCCTACCATCCCCATCTCCCGTTCCTGTTCTCTTGCTCTCTCTCAAATAAATAAATAAAATCTTAAAAAAAAAAAACCACCACCAAAAAAAAAAACCCAAACAACTTCTAGCCCCAAACAGCTTTCATTGTACTTCAGATCCTGTGGGTGCCTGCTCTTTCTCCAACTGGAAATCTGCTTTATTTTTCATCCATGTAGTACTTTCAGAGTTGGGAGTTTGGAAAACTTAAAAATTCTCTTTTCTTGTTCCATTTAATTACTAAAAAGTAAACTAGGTATCTTTCCATGCTTTCAGGCTATTTGGCTGGAGTAGGAGAAGGCAAAACAAGTAAAGTAGAAAGTAAAGGGATAGAGCAAAGTAAATGATATGATATTTTTCATATCATTTTTTTAGTCTCTAAAATTCATAGTCTTAGTGAACAAACGTTACAGAAAAAAAGAGATTTATAATATTGTTGAAATTTTCTTATTTATACTCTTTTCTCTTGAAATTCTGGATGGAGCGGGGTGCCTGGGTGACTCAGTGGGTTAAGCACCTGACTTATCTCAGCTCAGATCTCTATGTCACAGTCATGAGTTCAAGCCCTGCACTGGGCTCCAAGCTGGGCACGGAGCCTACTTGAAAAAAAAAAAAAAGAATTCTGGATGGAAGAACTGAATCTGTGAAACTGAGTGAAACAAAAAAGAGAAAAGAGAAGACTTCTGGTTTAGTTTGATACAAAGGCATAAACCTTGAGAGGATCTGGCATTTTTCACTGTTAGACTAAGCATCTAAGCGATATCACATAAACACTGCAAACAGAAAGGGAGAACGGGAAAAGCTCTCTGGTATGTTTGTTAGCTTTAGGTTGGTGTTTGGGGAGTAAACATGCACGATTCCCTTCATAAAGCCAGGTGTGATTGAGGGGAGGTATGTTAATCCCAACAAAGTTCTTGCTTGTTGGTGTAAGGGTGTAAGACGAAAAATTTTTGGTGTAAAACCAGGGTGTAGGAGGAAAAATTTTTGGCCCAGGATAGCAAATTTTCCTATATATAAATGCATTTTGAAGGGCTAGAGAGTGTTATCTGAGTCATTTTTGCCATAGTTTTTAAAAAAATAATCATTTTGATTATCTTTATTATTCTTGTTTAAATTCAGTTGATTGAAATATCCTTTAAAAACAAAGTGCATATATTGATCAGCAAATAATTAGATGATTTATTGATTAAGATATACTGTTTTCTACTTTGAGACTGATAAATGAGTATGTGTGGACACAGAAAATATTTTGCAGGATGGAAATAATAACTTTTTTATGATTAAATATTGGGCTCTCTAAAGCTGTAATTGCTAAATTGTTGAAGAGTTACACAGATAGTAGTTATGAACCATCCTTGAACAGAACAGACTCACTAGCCTATAAGCAATCTATATTATACACAACTGATAGATGTAGAGAAGTAAGGAGACAATGGGCACACTTACTGAATGGGCCCATTTCTGTCAGGTAAAGGAGAAGAAAGACCAGCTGGATGTTCAGAGGGGCCCTAGAATCATTCATCATTAGGAAAACCAGGGTGTAAGAGGAAAAATGACCAGTTTAATATCCTGTACTTCATTAGAGGCAGAGCTGGAAGTAGAGCCAAGAAGTCCTGATTCAGAGATCCTTTTCAGTACATTCTGATGACTTGTTAGGTAGTAAGGACAGCAGGTAGAACCTGACAGTGGTGATTGTCAATGAATATGATAGTGTGTTTATGGCCATGGATTAGAACACAGACTTTAAATGTAAGACTGTATTAAAATAATAATGTTTTAGTGCTTTTTCAGTGACACACTTGAAAATTAAAAGCACCTTCAGCAGAATTACCTTTTAGGATTGTGATTAACAATGTGCTATTATACACATACATTATAATATGAATTCTTTCATTTTGGGGATTAGCCACCAGAGGGTGACATGCATTCTCTTTTTCTCCAGACAGGATGGACATTATCTGACATGTCTGCAATAACTTACTCTGGTGGAGGATTGGCCTCTTTCTGCCTGTTTCCAGTGCCCTTATCAGCCTTGGTATGCCTGCGTCACAGCCTCCCCTCTGGTCTCCTGGTTTCTGGTCTTCCATGTTCGTGCCACACAGGTATTTTTATGGCTACTTAGCTTTTCTGTTTAAAATCCTTCAAGGACATAGTCTTTCAGGAATTCTGTGGCATTTTGTATATTCCTCTATTTTAGATATTTATCACATGGAGCAGCAATGATTTATTGATGTGCCTACCTTTCAGACAAGCATATGAATTTCTCTAGGATGAGAACTTCCCTCAAAAAAAAATTCTTTTTTGTAGCCTTGACTCCTAGCCTGACACATAGCACATTGTTAGCTGATTAGATGAATAGCAAATTGTAGCTGAGGAACTATTTATCATCCTTCTTCTGTTTTGATACACACATGTGTGGTCATTGGTTCTGTTTGCCTTGCCTCTGATTGACACATCATGAGGCTGAGGAATGAGTGGCCTGATTTGCTGCCTCACAAGAGGCACCCCTCTGGCATTAACTATCGCTCTAAATGTACATTTACATATTTAGATATTGAGCACTTTTTTTTTTAAAGATTTTATTTATTTCTTTGACAGCGGAAGACACAGCAAGAGAGAGAACACAAGCAGGGAGAGTGGGACAGGGAGAAGCAGGCTTCTCACCAAGCAGGGAGCCCGATGCAGGGCTCTATCCCAGGACACTTAACAACTGAGCCAGCCAGGTGCCCGACATTGAACACTTCTACAGGGCTTAGTTGAGAGCTGAGAGCAAGAAGGAAATCCCGGCTAGAAACAGAGGAGTGTGAGGAGGTGTGGTGCCTAGGAGGGAGGGAGGGTATGAACATGTTGTCATAAGGGGGGCTTTCTAGGGACACAGTTCTCACAACCAAGGCAGTGCTAATCTTTGGTTGCACCAGTAGCATCCTCTCACAGACCCTTTGGACATTTGTGCTTTGTTTTTCTAACCCTTGAGCCAAACAATTAAGATAAATCGTTGACTTAAAACTTCTAGTCCATTTTCACCTGGGAACACACACATCATAAAAAGAAACTCAGGTAGCACAAAAGGATAAAAAAACTTACTTTTCACACTCTTGTTTTATTATGTCTATTTCAGCTTCCTCAGTTTTTCTTTTTCCTCATTTAAAATACCCACCAGAAGTGCCTGGGTGGCTCAGTGGGTTAAGCACCTGCCTTTGACTCAGGTCATGATCTCACGGTCCTGGGATTGAGTCACCTGTCGGGCTTCTTGCTAAGTGGGGAGTCTGCTTCTCCCTCTGTGCTTCTCCCCTGCTCATGGTTTCTCTCTCTCTCTCTCTCACACACACACACACACACATGCACTCTCTCACTCAAGTAAATAAATACAATCTTAAAAAAATTAAAAAAAGAAAATACCCCCTTTGCTCCAAAGTTCAAAAGGATTTTATTTTCAAAAGAATAAAAAACTATGATCATCATAGTTTTAGACCTTCACTGACCGGAGTTTTAACGAAGTCCTATCTAAAACATAGTTAAGCCATCATTCCTGTTTCTATGTATCCTTCTCAACCCTGGGTATATACAGAGCTCATCAGTACGTTCGCCCAAAGCAGCAGTGGGCAGCTGAGGCAGGATTCATGCCAGATATTAGTGTGGTGGGTGAATCAGATGTCCAATATTCATGCCACTTGGTTGCAAATTGAAAGATAGACAGAAACCCTCAGAAGCTTGTCTGAGGTTGTCACCGACTCCTTTTCACATCTTGCTGACAAATGATTTCAGGGGAAGAAGAACCTAAGATTGAACAAAATGATGACTCTGTTGTGTGTAAACATGGAAGCTCTGCCAAGGGTGCTTTGAGTTCAGAAGTAAAGGTGAAAGTTACTGTGCTAGGTAAGTCCCAGTTGTATAAGATCTCTAGGCACAAATATTTTCATGAAATGCTGGTATTTCTAGAATTTCTAGAATGCTGTATGAGGAAACTTTTATAGTTGATATTTATATATTTTGAATTTGGATGAGGATGATTGCTTAATGCACTCCATTTTGAAGATACACATTTTGAAAGGGCGTTGACAATTTTAGTATTTCTTAGTGTGGTCCCTCTTGTGTTATTTAAAAAAGCTTTGGAAATGGAGAAAGGATTCCAGACTGGAAACATGCTGACGCTTTGGGGGAAATCTGGTGTTTCAAGGTAGTGCGATACAAAATAAATCAAAATAAAAATATTTGGAGACACAAACCAAGAAAGCTAAAAACAGAAGGGGATTTTTTATGGCAAATTGAGGTTTCCATGACTCACTGACCTCAACAGTTGTTACCAGAGATGAAAGTGTTGAGCAGGTGACTCTGCACCGAGAGGTGCTCCGTGGATTTTTTTGGTGACCAATAGCTTATTATGGAGAAAAAAGAATTTTGTCAATGAAGAATGATTGTGAGGCAACATGCCCAAATGTCTTAAATGACTTTAGAACATTTTTGACATATTAGTAATAGAATTAAAATACTTTCCTCAAGTATATGGTAAGAATCTGAAGTGATGATCAGCAAATCATTTTGTTAATTCTACATTTGAGGTAAAAATAAAAATTTATCATAAGCAACATTATATTTACATAAAATGTTCTGTGATTCACAGCCAGCATGTGCTATCGGTAATTATTCAGACTTGGTACTGAATATTCACTATGATTTTCAAATGCTCACGTGTTGAATATTCTTGAAGACGCACCTCAGGTTGAATTCTTCATTTGGATTCTCTTTTCTTGGGAGCATATTGTTTGTCCCAATATTTACATAAACAGAACGTCTTGCTGTTTTTCCATTTTAAGGGAGCAAAATCTGTTGCAGGAGAGTCCAGAATGAGAAAAACAATGACAATTTGAAAAGCATACCTCCCTTACTTTAGAACTTTGCACTAAATTTCCTTTTGTGGACAGAGTCCAGCTGGCCAAACTTTCTGGCCTTGTTTGGCCTCCTGCAATTCTACTTGGGCTGAAGGACTGAGAAGACAGTGGGCAGAGAGTGGGGTGAGCAGGGGTGAGGTGGGCAACGGGGTGAAGCGGGAGTCCCTCTCCTGCCCGGGGAAATTGTCATTTGTTCACCACGGGACATGGAGCCTGCTGTGGCCAGACCCACAGAGGTTTGTTTTCATTCTCACAGATGTCTGAAGAGTTGTTTTCCCTTGGGGTTTGCACTCATTTATTTGTGTCCTCCCCAAATCTCTTGACTTAGTGTTAGACAAACTCTCAACCATGAGCTGGATAGAACGCCAAATGATAGAGTTCATTGCCCCACTTCATGGTGCTGGAATCACAGAGCTCCCTTCTGTGGCAGAGGGAACTCTGCCAAGAGCTGGGAGTCCGTTCCAATGAGATATGTGGGGTATCACAAAACAAGTCCTGCCAAAATGGACATGCTCCTCTCCCCCGACACAGGAAGCAGCACCGCTGGGAATCCAGCACAGACTCCTAGAAATAAAGGGGAAGGAAGAGCATTACATAGGAGGAAGTAAAAAACAAAACAAAACCCAAACTTGTGTTTTTTCTTTTCCCCACCAGTAGAGATGGTGGATGTGGAAGTAAGAGAAAAAGAGGTGAGAAGGGATGAGATGAGATGTATTTCCATGGTGAAATCAGTCCCAGTAGAGATGAAGCTGCAAAGTTGGTCAATAATACTTTTATTCACCTTTCAATTACTTAGTTACTTAAAAATTTTTTTTGAGTGGCCCTCTTGTTGCCAGACTGTGTTCTAGGAGCTAGGACTATGGTAGTGAAAGACCAAGTCCCCGCCATCATGGAATTTATATTTATATATGTGCATACACATTATTTATATAGATTATTGTATTATATAAATAATGTGTATGTGTATATATAAATATAAGTATAGTAGATAATATAATAAATGTAATATATGCATAAATAGATGGTATTTACAGATAACATACAAATTATATATATAATATTACAGTAAGAGAGCCAATAACCAAGTAACCAATTAAACAAATAAATAGATCATGTAAATTCAGCTAGTGACAGGTGCTGTGAAATAAAATAAAGCACAGTGAGGGAATAAAGGATAATGCCTCTGTGTGTGTGTGTGTGTGTGTGTGTGTGTGTGTGTGTGTATTTTAGAGAAGTAGCCAGGGAAGGCTGCTAGGAGGAGGTGGCATTTGAACAAAGAAGCTGGAATGAGGTGTGAATAAGTCAGATGAATAATTTATTAGTAAATCTGGGGAGTGTTTTTCTTCTCCTCCAGCTGAGCATGCTGGTTGTCTCTGGAGCTGGGACCACAGCCCCACTTCTGGAATCATAGAGAGACAGGGAATTAGAGATTCTCTGCTCTGGCCCCACTGGAGGTGGTGGACTCAGTGTTAAAGGGGTGGCTCTGCTGGGAAGGCTGGATCTGAAATGGGATGAAGGGGGAGCAATGCCTACAGGTATAAGAGGTGCAGTTGGTTCTGGAAGTATAGCCTTGAATCCCAGTACTCTTACTCATCAGCTGGGTGACCTGGGCAAGTTATTTGACCTCTCTGTGCATTTGTTTTTTGTTTTTGCTTTGTTTTGTTTTGTTTTTATCTAGAGAATGGGGTTAGTAAAGTCCTTCTGTCACAGGGCTGTTGTTAGGATTAACTGAGCTGGTATATATGTGGTCCTTATATATGTTGGGTGTTGGCTGTTAGGTACATGTGTCCTTCCTCAGGGAGCCCCCCCCCCTTTCTGGCACCCTTACTTAAAACGTTGATTAAGGACCACCTACCATAAGGGCATTATTCTACCTTCTTGAAGCCAGTGCCCTCAGAGCCTGACCCACCCCTGCCACCTTCCTTACTGAACCTAAACACAAAAGAGCTGATTGTTTTTGCCTCACAGAGAATATGGCATCCTAAGGGGAGGTGCCATGACTTCTGGCAGCCTTTCTTGACTCTAGGAGAGGGTTTCTTCCATGGCAATGGACGTGATTTTCTGGCCTCTTTCTACCCAGAGTTGAGGAAAAAAATTAACAAAATTTAATTTTCCTTGGGAAATCCCAGTGTCTTTGATCCCATATGCAGAGAACTGTACTGAGTAGCTTGTAGGAAAATGCAAAAGAAGTAAAGAACATGGTGATTGTTCAAAAATGCCCATTTGGCCATGTCACTCCTCTGCTTAAGACATTTTAATATTAGCAGTGGCCGATTGCTGACTGGATAAGGTGCAGACTCCGGTTTGAGGGCTTTCATGTTCTTCCCCTACTTACTTTGCCAGCCACGCTAATCCACACTAATCCACACTCCACGGGCCTCCCTTGGTAATTCCAGCCTCGTTGAACTACAGTGAATTTCTGCTGCCAGCAACACTCTATCTGACCTCTGTTCCTGCCATATGTTCTTCCTCAGCCAGAGGACTGCCCCCTGCCTTTGGCCCCCTATCTCCCCTATCAGCCTGACCGACTGTAATACAGCCGAGAAGTCTCTGGTCACTCATTCCTTCTTCAGGGAGGCCCTCTTGGTCTTGTAAGCCTGTGTGAGGGTCCCCTCTTAGATGCTGCCTTAGCAGCTGCCACTTCTTCCATCACCAATGCCATCAGATTATTGCTCAGAGGGTCTGAGTCCTTCATCACATGTCCCCTCTGCTGCCATCAGACTAGTAACTGATGAGTGTATTGACTGAAGACATGCTGTCTGCTTTCTAAGAGTTTGCGGTCTATTTGATGGAAGGCAGCACATGGAAGTGCAAAGCTGGGGTGCTTGGGTGGCTCAGTCAGTTGGCATCCAACTCGGTCTCAGCTCAGGTATTTATCTCGGGGTCATGAGTTTAAGCCCCAAGTTGGTCTCCACGCCGGGTGTGGAGCCTACTTAAAAAAACAAAAACAAAAACAAATGTAAAGCCAATAGTTAGGCCAATGCCTCTTAGCAACTGGACTTTTGGCAAATGGAGCTAGAGCACAAGGGTGAGGCAGGGAGTGTTAGGAAGTCTGTCTGGATGGAGCCCTAGGGGTCCAGTCATGCAGGCCTTTGTAAAGGACAGGAGAGAGTTTGTGTCATCCAGATACAGGTGACAAGGAAGAATTTTAAGCAAGGAAAAGGGCTCTCCTTCAAGTTCTCCACGACAGAACAATTACACACATCTGATCTGCTGAATCTAAGCCTCACCAGCTCCTTTCCTACAGGCTGTTGGAGCCCCTCCAAGTTGTCATAGCCCAGCTCTGCCACTGTTCAGCTGCACGAGCTCATGTGAGTCATTCAGTCCTTCGGTATCAGTATCTTCACATGACTAATAGGAGTACTAACAGAACCTATGTACTGAGATTTGTGAGGATTTAAGGAGGTAATGTAAGTGCAGTGCTTAGCACCAGGAATGCAGCGGACTGTGAGGTGAATATAGACAGTAGTTGGTATAGCAGTGGAAGTCAGAGGGGCAGGAACTATAGCAGTGGTACAGATACTCTTAATAGGGTAGAGGAGCTGTACCCTGGGTGTCAGTACTCCGGGAGTTATGAGAAGGCCTCTTACAGTGAGCACCATTGGAAGAGGTGGGGGTAGGTGAAGCTTGTGGGAAAGGATGAAAAAAGATATTTTCAGATCTCCCACCTCCCTTTGTGGACTATGGAATAGGATAAAATGCACTTTAAATTGGATTTAAAAGATGATTTAATGCATTTTTCTGTACCCCACTTGAGTGTAAGCATCTGGGTTGGGGCCAACCTTCTCCCTCCTTCCAGCTCTATGGGGGGTGGTGGGAAGTACTAAGGTATGTTATTAATACCACTGCTGTAATGCCAGGACCCCTCCATCGAAGTCTCTGGGAGATCTGGATTTCCCTGGGTGATCAAAGTGTAGATGCAAGGTGTGGAAAATGGAGGTCACCTTGGGGTCATTCCTCCCTGGAAACATGTGTCTATATTTGAAATCAACCTTATCTAAATAACTGTTAGAAAAGGCAATCATTCTTATATATTAGATTACCCCTCTCAAGGCTCTACTACCTTCTGTCAAATCTCCTCCCCCAATCCCTATACTCCCCTACAAAGCCATTAATCTCTGACCTCTGCTATTTAGATTTGAATCTTTTTAAAAAAATAATTAATTCATTTTTTTAAGGAGTGTGCAGAGGGAGAGGGAGAATCTTAAGGTGGCTCATGCTCAGCATGGTGCCTGATGTGGGGCTTGAACTCAGGACCCTAAGATCATGACCTGAGCCAAAATCAGGGGTGACTGAGCCACCCTGGTGCCCCAAGAGGCAGAAAATTAAATAAAAATGAGGGCAAGGCATGGGCTAAAAGTTGGTACCTTATGAAGGGTAAAAAGGAGCCTCACTCAAGGGTTTCACCAGCAAGACTGCAGTTGCAGCAGAGTTTGGGGGGTACTGGTGTCAAAGTTTAAAAAAGCTAATAGAGTTTAAACAAAAAAAAATCAAAATAAGATATATATATGGGGGGAGAGAGAGAGAATGAATAAGTGCTAACTTCCTTGTGAGTTTGGTATAGCATTCTGTTCCTATTACACAAATTGGTTGAATTTTCAATATTTATTTTAAAGGCTGAAGGGTTTCTATATTTGGGTGATTCAGTGATGAAAATCTTCATTGAAGATCCAGTGATTGCTATGAAAAATGCAGATGGACCCCAGAGGTCTGTCCCAACCAAAGCTGACTTTTTATAATAGGCCCTGGAGACACCTGACTTAAAGACAGAGGAAATTAAGCTCCGGTTGAAGTATTTGTTGAGAGAGCTTTGGAAATGTGAAGGCAACCTAGATGTGCAGCAACCAGATTGTTCTCAACTCAGAGATGACTTTTGGCTTAATGTCTGCTTGGTAAATTATAGAATGCACAGAAATGTTGAAGTCTGGGACTTTCCCATATAGGACATCATGTGGAGCAGTATTTGAACCAGGAGACTCATGGTATCATTAAAGAACGGTTCTCGGAGGGGCGCCTTGGTGGCTCAGCTGATTGGGCGACTGCCTTCGGCTCAGGTCGTGATCCCAGAGACCCAGGATCGAGCCCTGCATTGGGCTCCCTGCTCGGTGGGAAGCCTGCTTCTCCCTCTCTCACTCCTCCTGCTTGTGTTCCCTCTCTAGCTGTGTTTTCTCTGTCAAATAAATAAATACATATTAAAAAAAAAAAAAAAGAATGGTTCTCAGAGCACCTGGGTGGCTCAGTCATTAAGCGTCTGCCTTTGGCTCAGGTATGATCTCAGAGTCTTAGGATCAAGCCCCACATCAGGCTTCCTGCTTGGCGGGAGGCCTGCTTCTTTCTTTCTCACTCCCCTTGCTTGTGTTCCCTCTTTAACTCTGTTTCTCTCTGTCAAATAAGTAAATAAAATCTTAAAAAAAAATGGTTCTTTTCCAACCTACCTCAACTAAGTAAACGCACCTCACTGTGGCAGAGACTGCTAGTTATCTCCTAATACTAATTTTTCTCATCTTAACTGCCTGAGCTCAAGGCCTTGTAACCAGGTGTGACCATGTGACCAATCGAGGCTGGTGGTTGACAAATGGAAGGGAGGTGTGCAACTTCTCTCTTTGTACCTCTTGGGTTTTCCCTTAAAGGGAAGGGCATGGACTTCTCTTGCCCTCTTTTCTATAAGCTAAAATGCAGACATGATAGAACAACCACCTTGAACCAAGAGATGGAAACCATTGTGAGGATTCAGAGCACGAGAAAGAATAGTTTGGGATCTTGATGATTTTGTGGCCTCAATTCTGGCCCTGTATTGCCTTTCCTGACTGTGTGAGAGAGAAATTACCTACTAGCTTATGATGATGATGATGATTAGTAGTGGTAGTAGTAGTTTGAGAGAGAGAGAGAGACAGAGACAGAGAAAGAGAGAGTGCACAGGTGACTAGGGGTGGGCAGGGAAAGGGCAGAGGGAGGGGGAAAGAATCCCAAGTGGACTCCCTTGCTGAGCACAGAGCCCGATGCAGGGCTCCATCTCACAACCCTGAGATCAGGACTTGAGCTGAACTCAAGAGTCGGACGCCAACTGAGCCACCCAGGCACCCCTAACCTGCTAGCTTTTTATTTTATTTTTAATTTTTTAAAAATTTTCTAAGATTTTATTTATTTATTTGACAGAGAGAAACACAGCCAGAGAGGGAACCCAAGCAGGGGGAGTGAGAGAAGGAGAAGCAGGCTTCCCGCCGAGCAGGGAGCCTGATGTGGGGCTCGGTCCTGGGTCTCTGGGATTACGACCTGAGCTGAAGGCAGTCGCTTAACCAACTGAGCCACTCAGGTGCCCCTAACCTGCTAGCTTTTTAAACCCATAGTTGTTTCGGACCTCTTTCTTAGGGCAGCCAAACCGATGTCTGAACCCAAAGGTCCACATCTTCTTTGTAGAATGGGTCCATGCTGTGGTTATTCTTTTGGTTGGAGAATACAGCATCCTCTCACACTTTTCTTTGGAATATGTATTCCATGCATATTCCTATGGTTATTTCAACATAAATAGTAGATTTTAATGTCATGTGATTTCAGTGTTACTTAATTTCTGGAGCATCGAGGCAGCCAGTGACCAATAGTAAGTGATGTTTCTATTTCTTTTTTTTTTTTTTTTTAAAGATTTTATTTATGGGGCACCTGGGTGGCTCAGTTGGCTAAGCGACTGCTTTCGGCTCAGGTCATGATCTCAGAGACCCGGGATCGAGTCCCACATCGGGCTCCCTGCTCAGCGGGAAGCCTGCTTCTCCCTCTCTCAGTCCCTCTGCTTGTGTTCTCTCTTTAGCTGTGTTTCTCTCTGTAATAAATAAATAAAATCTTAAAAAAACCTGATGCAGGCCTCGATCCCAGGACCCTGAGATCATGACCTGAGCTGAAGGCAGAGGCTTTAACCCACTGAGCCACCCGGGTGCCCCAATGTTTCTATTTCTTTATGATGTAGTAGATGTCCCTGGGGTTCATCAGGTGTTTGACAAGTTTGATGTAATCTAGACTGACTCTTGGATTGAATGGGCATGACAACTGGTGCATTGCAGGTGAAGAAAGTGCCGTTTTGTGCAGGCAAGTACTTTAGTTGGTTGAAATGGGAATTTCTAGGAGGAAAACAGAGTCTTGAGCAAGATTAAAACATCTCTTTCCAAATTTCTTAAATTTAGATTTTATAACTCATTTTACCACAGTATAAGCCAGTGAGGAAAACAGTTGTCTAGCAAAAGGGTGTTCCATTCAGAATTTCAGATTTTTGTGGGTCAATAGAAAAATTACTAAGATTTCTTGAGCATTCATGTGCCCACGTTTTGCAGGGGCTCTAAGTGCAATATTTCAGGTCGTCCTCTCAGTATGAGGTTGGGAGAACTACTTTCTTTCACTTCTACTTTGTAGGTGAAGAAATTAACAGAGAGGATTAGTGACTTGGCAGAGTTTACGCAGCTACTGGTGGCAGAGTTAGGATTGAATGTCTGACTTGTAGACTCTCAACACTCAACCCAACTATACTGCATATTTACACAGATGCTTAAAACCAATGGACTTTTTGTGGCTTTCCTCATAGCTTCTTTCTCTGGTTCAGCTATTGTTATACTGTTTTTACCTAGCACTTATACATTTCTTGTTACTGTGCAGATGTTTACAAGAAAGAAGCTGGGAAAAAAATTCTAATAGTGGAGTGATTTCATCAGTATTGTCAACATGTAGAAATATTTGACTTTGGTTTGCTTCTGATGGGGGGATGAGGACAGTTGGTGGCAGTGAGAAAGAGATACAGAGATTTTTAAAAAAGTTTTAATTTTAATTTCAGTTAACATACAGTGTTATATTAGTTTCAGGTGTATGATGTAGTGATTTTAATAACATTTAGTCTCTTAATATAACTCAATGATGTCATAATATAGCAACAAAGTAATGTTTTTTAAACATATATTTAAAATTAATACTGTATCTTTTTTTTTTTTTTTTAAGATTTTATTTATTTGACAGAGAGAAACACAGCCAGAGAGGGAACACAAGCAAGGGGAGTGAGAGAGGGAGAAGCAGGCTTCCCGCTGAGCAGGCAGCCCGATGTGGGACTCGATCCCTGGTCTCCAGGATCATGACCTGAGCCGAAGGCAGTCGCCCAACCAACTGAGCCACCCAGGCGCCCCAATACTGTATCTTTAATCTGTTAAAAAACAATATTCATCTGAGTAAATTTGAAGATCTAATTGGCTTTATTCAAAGATTCATGAATGGGAAAGTTTCTTATCTAGCAAGTAGAAAGAAGGTACCAGAAGCTGTACAAAAAGAAAGCTTTTATAGGCAAAAGTGGGCAGGGACAAGGAAGTCATAAACAAAAGAAAGGATTATTAAAAAATTTTAAGCAGGGTCATCTTCCTTTGGGAAAAGGCTGGGGTCTGTCATGCAGACTACCCTACTGTAGTGTTGATCAGAAAATTCCAGACTGGTTTAAAATTCCACCTCTGGGAGAAGCTAAAATTGCAGTTAGGTTAAGTTTTAAGTCTTGCCTTGCTGGCCTGGGGCTTAGCACAAGTGACGGCGTTTGGACCTCTTGTCTCTTTTGAACAGTTCCTGAGCTCCTCCTGTTGAGAACACCTTTAGAACTCATTTAAAAACAGCACTCAATAACTATGCTAATTGAATGTTTTTTTATGGGTCAATATAGGCTTTCAGAGGTTTCACTGGTGCAACAATGTCATACAGGAACAAGACTGGTAAATCAAGTGAGTGTAGCAGGTGAAGAATTCTATTTTATTCCTTAAGTGAAACACAGGTGTAAAGTAATGAGCCTGATTTTCCTACATGCAGGTGGCTCTGAGGGGACAGTTCAAAATGCTTTAAGTATGGCAGCAACATTAGAACAGTTGTAGTTTTTTGACAACTACTTTAAAGAAATCATTGGGACACAGTGGACCTCTGGGATGCTTATTTATAAAAAGTCACAAAAATGCAGAAAATGTGTCCATGGACAGTGTCACTGGAGCAATTGACAGCTTCCGCTCTGGCTTCCTTTTGCAGCAAACAAATTTACCTATCTATGCCCTAACAGGTTACTGAATAACCAACTAGTGGATTCTTGCCCTTTCTGTACTTCTCTATCTTAGACTGAGGGGAAAAACTCCCACATTCCTCACTGAAGGCTCTGTGAGTCCTAAAGAGTGACTGGTCTTCCTGTTTAATTCTCCTGTGTTTGGGAAATATGTGAGATGTAAAGCTTAGTGATAAAGAGACGTGACAGACTTCTAAAGAGGTGACAGAAGCTCAGCTTCCAAAAGGCAGTATGCAAGATTTTTGTTGTTCTCATTCCAAGTATGTGACAACGGTGCTCTGCCTGTGTTAATATCCAAGACCAACAAATGACAGCCGAAGAGAATTGTCCCTGATAAGAGTGAGCTTCTTTGCCTGGAGCCTTCTGCAAGCTGAAGTATGTTGATAAGCACACCATAAATTGTAACATTAACAGCCCATCCTCCAGTTTTAGAGAGAAGCCAGCATACACAAACTGCATAAATAACAGTCCCAGGTTCTCCAGTCCGGAGAGAAAAGGTTATAAACAACAATTCCCTTCTTGCTCCCTGAGCCAGCTGCTGTGCAAAGGAAACTGGCAAGATTGTGACAATGGCCACCAAAATTTTTATCAGTTTTGGCAAATCACTCCTCCCTAAGAGTGGAAACCAACAGTGCGATCCCTTTCCAAGTCACGGTGTCAAGTTTAGACCATTAATCACTATCCCCAGCACTGGAGGGTCCTTTGGTTAATGGTGTTACTTCCTGAGCCAGGCTTCTCACTATCTCTGGGCAGGATTTATGCCTCATTATATTCTTGGTTAAAGAGTTCTCAAATTTCCTAAGGCTTTCCTCTCCCCACAGGAGGATGAGGAGGAAGAGGACAACTCCCATTCTGGGTTGTGCTTTGTTTTTTCCCTTGAATTGTAAGTGATCTATGCTCTTCTGTCTCATAGCCATCACTGTAATTGATGGGCTTCTAGATTTATTGGTTCACATAGGGTTCTATCTCCATGTCACCAACTGGTGGATTTGCTCTAGTTTCTGACAAAAGGAGTGAACTGGGTGGTGAAAAGTATTGATCCAGTTGCCTATCAGTTGAATACAACCTGTTAGAGTAACCTCTGAATGGTGAGTAAATAATCCAGGGCACCTGTGCAACAGTGTTATGGAAAGGAAACTTCTCAAAAAATCGCCTTTTTTACTACATAGTGCTGTAACATAGAAATTCTAGTCTTGTTTCTGCCAAGCTGACGTAGCAAAATGTTTGTTATTTTCTGTTACCCAGCTATCAGGCTAAGTATAATGTAAGTTTTGACAGTTCATTTTATTTTTTTTTAAAGATTTAATTTATTTATTTGAGAGAGTGAACGAGAGAGAGAGAGAGAGAGAGAGAGAGAGAGAGAGCATGCATGAGCGGGAGGAGGGAGCAGCAGAAGGAAAGGGAGAAGCAGACTCTCCTGCAGAGCAGGGATGAGAGTTTATTCTTAACAACCCCTTTTAAGGAATGCCTGGCCAGCCAAGTTACTCAGATCTGATGTCACAGACTACACAACTTCAGGGAACCATTCAGATTATGAGATTGGAAAAGTAATTGATTTAAAACCAACACAAATGCCAAGGCAGACAATGCAGGTAGCCTATCAGTTTATCATTTCCCTAGCCTTCCTCACTAATTGAACCCCATTTTGTTCAGGTATTTGGTGGCCCTGTGCTTTGTGGGTTCTCCCCTGTCCCAGGAGTGAGTGTTGGCATGGCAAGCCCACTGCTCTTGCCCACCCCAGGTAGAGGTAAGGTTCTGTGACATAACTGGTCAATGGGACACAAGAGGGAATCTGCTGGGAGGATTCTGAGAAAGTTCTTCCAACCCAACAGAAATTGAGATGAGAGGAATAACTGTCCTTTTCTGCTTCTGGACAAGCTCTGTGAAGAGATGACCTTGGCATCTGCTGTGGCCATCTGGTTACCACTGGTGGGAGGGGAAGGGTGGGTGGGAGGTCTCAATAAGCTGAGGATGATGGAGCAGAAATTTAAAAGAAACTCATACACTGAACGCTCAACTGTCCCGAATCCACCTTGCCTTTGAATTTGTTGTTGTTGTTATATGGGATAATAAACCCCTTGTTGTTTAATGTACCAAGAGTTGGGTAATTTACTGCAACTTGCAACCGAGAAACATTCTAATAGCTCTAAACCACAGATCTAGGTATAATATTGTGGGTGGAAGCAGGAAGTCCTGTGCTCTGAAACCTTGAGCAAAATTGTTCTCAGCTCTGGTAGGAGTTGGAAACCTGTCAAAAATTTTTTTAAGTTCTGAATTAAATATCAGGAATCAGGGAAAGACTAATTTATAGAGGAAATCAAATCTAGAATTTCAACAATATGAAGGGAAAAATGACAGTGATGCTCACTGTCAAGACTGAAATATTCACATTCTGCTTTTTTGCCAGACACAAAAGGCCATATAACATATGCTTCCATTTATCTGAAATGTGTGGAATAGACAAGTCCACAGAAACAGAGAGCACATTAGTGTTTGCCAGGGCCTGAGATTTGGAGGGGAGCGGGGAGAGGGGAGTGACTGTTTAATGAGAATGGGGTTTCCTTTTGAGGTGATGAAAATATTCTGGAACTACATAGTGGTGGTGGTTGTCCAACACTATGAATGTATTAATTGTAAATAAATTGTATACTGAAAGTAATGAATAGGGGCGCCTTGGTGGCTCAGTCGGTTAAGCAACTGTCTTCAGCTCAGGTCGTGATCCTGGAGTCCCGGGATTGAGCCCCACATCGGGCTCCCTGCTTGGCAGGAAGCCTGCTTCTCCCTCTCTCACTCCCCCTGCTTGTGTTCCCTCTCTAAGCTGTGTTTCTCTCTATCAAATAAATAAATAAAATCTTAAAAAAAAGGAAAGTAATGAATAAATGGCAATTTTTATATTACATGTATTTTATCACAGCACAACAAAATTTTAAAGAAACATGAAATGAGCATAGTGTGGCAATGACATGACGAGGAGCTTTCCTGTTTGTGGAATAAATTCTTCATTGAGTTTGAAAAATTTTTGAACATCAAAATTGTTTTTTCCCCCACATTTAGGATGAATTAAGTGGTAGCTATTTACAAGATATGTTTTCAGTTAATGGATCATTTTTTAAAAAAGATTTTAGGGGCGCCTGGGTGGCTCAGTTGGTTAAGCGACTGCCTTCAGCTCAGGTCATGATCCCGGAGACCTGGGATCGAGCCTCACATCGGGCTCCCTAATCGGCAGGAAGCCTGCTTCTCCCTCTCTCACTCCCCCTGCTTGTGTTTCCCCCTCTGACTGTGTTTCTCTCTGTCTAATAAATAAAATCTTTAATAAAAAAATTTTTATTTATTTGAGAGAGAGAGATCAAGAGAGAGCATGAACAGGGGGAAGGGGTAGAGGTAGAGGGAGAGGGAGAAGCAGACTCTCCACTGAGCATGGAAGCCCATGTGGAGCTCAATCCCAGGATCCTGGGATCATGACCTGAGCTTAAGGCCGGTGCTTAACTGACTGAGCTACCCAGGCGCCTCCCCACCAAGATCATTTTTAATTAAAACATTTTTTTTTTACTGAAAATAATTTTTTAAAAAAGACAACAAATATACCACTTGGTTTCTACAGCCATCTAAGTATTATGTCCTAAGGGCTACCAGTCATTATGAAATTAAGTTCCAGAAGACTGATGTAGGCCTTGAGAATAAGAAGCCTGTGAGTGGGGGCACCTGGGTAGCTCATTCAGTTAAGCATCTGACTCTTGATTTCAGCCAAGTTCATGATCTTAGGGTTGTGGGATCAAGCCCTGTGTTGGGCTCAGCCCCCAGTGCAGAGTCTGCTTGAGATTCTCCCCCTCTCCCTGCTAACTCTTTCTTTCACTCTCTAAATGAATAAAATATTAAAAAAAAAAAGTGCCCATGAGTGGCTTAAGAATCTTGTCTGAAAATAAAAAAAAATTTGGTTTTATAGAATAAGCCTGTTTTCTGGACAAAAGCCAATCCTATGCAAATAGGAAAGGTTACCAGCTCACAGGGAGACAAAGCAACATATTTATGAATGCGAATATGAAATTTTAGATGAGATACTCAAGCTTTAAAACATATGGGGATCAATGTTGTCAATATTTATTTGGTTTGTTAGCATAAAACTGTATGGTCAATTCCAATTGTGTATGTCTGGTTGGAATAGGAACAGCCAGAGATACATAGCTGAGAATAAGCTGTCTTTTCACATATGTGTAACAGCGACAGCAGCCTGTCCAGTATCCCCGATATTGTGAGTACTGCAGCTGTCAGTTAGACAATTGAAAGGACTAAGATATCCTTCAGTTACTTCGCTTAGACAAATGACCTCTTTGAAGCAGTTACCTCCTTATTTTTCAATGAGGATTGGTACTTTTATTTCCTCACAATATTTCTTTAGAAACACAGCTAACAGTTGGCTATAAAGTAAGTCAGTAAGAGACGGGGAGATACTTTGGAGAAGTTGTTCTTCTAAATTGACCTTGAAGCACGAGCTGGTTTTATTTTATGCCCTCAAATGTGTACTTCTTTTTGAACAGTATCTCTCTGCACAAGGCATGTGTTGTGGTTTCCTAAATTTGGACCAGTTTTGAGTAGATATGGATCATCACTGTTCAATATTTTTGTGTGTTGATTCATCTCCAATCTCTCTCCTTTTTTCCTCCCTTACTGCCTTCCTTACTTTCTCTCTCCCTCCTTTAAGATTCTTAAACTGAAGAAGGCCGAGGGAAGTAAATGCTGTTTTAGAAGTAGGACAGAGAACACTGTTATGTCACCAAAATGGGTATTGTTTCCCAGCTCTGAAAATTAAGACACATGTGATTTAGAAGAGATCTCTGGGTGAGGTCCTTTTATAGAAAGTGGAACTCCTACAGATAAGACAGTTAAACACAGGATTGGGAATCTCAGCGGCTTTGGGAAAAACTCTCTTGGAAGGCTTCATTGCTTCTCATTTTGCTACAGAGGTGTGATGAGGGGGATCCTGTGGGATTGAGTTTCTTATTCTTTTGTTTGTTTATCAAAAGGAAATATAAAAATTTCTTAGGGGAGATTCACACCCAGTGTTTTAGTAATTTTCCAGAAGGCTGTGCTAGACTCAGATCATAAATCTCAGTAGAAAATAGTTTCCTTCCCTCTGTTGGCAGCCAGCCTCATTTACTCAGACCATTAAGAGGTGGGAAATATCCCTAAATCCTCACTGCCCCCCTCTTCTGAATTACATGTCTGGTAGATCAGGAGAGAGTGCAGCTGACAATCTATGCTTTCTCTTGCATAGGAGCAACCTCCCTTTGATCTCAACCCTTGACTTTATGGCAGCCAGCCATATCCCAGAAGGAAGAAGGACAGAATGAGAACAAATCATGTTTATTTTAGGGGACCCAAAAGGGCCAAGGAGAGTGTTTAGACATGAGCAGGTATGCCATGGAACAGAGTGGACCAGAAATCTAAAAAATGTGAGAAAAATAGTCACTCCTGAAAGAGTTGAAAATCTCCAAGTGTCATCTTTCATAGGGACCAGAAACACTATCAGGAAGGATGCACAACCCGAGATGAATTACTTTCATGAGACTTTGTGACAGGAGGGGAAGGGTGGACGGAAATCAAAGGATTTGCCTTTCTCTTGGCGTGGTTTCTAGTCCCCGATTCTCTGCTTGTTATGATAACTGTGCTGGATTCATGTTTTATCCTTTGCGGTGCCAACACCAACACTGTGCATCACAGTTGCTCCTCAGATAGGGCCTTCTCCCAAACAGCTGCCTTCTGTCTTGTTTTGAGAGAAGAACCTAATATAAATCAGCAGGAAAATCTCTGTGCCTGTCTCATGGAGCGAAGACTAGCCCTGTAGCCTGCTGCCCATGAGGTAGGACTGAAGTCATCTGCAGGTGCATCAAGGGACTCTGCTCCTGACCCTCCTTGAGCTATCTGTTCATTAGTGAAGGGGACAGCCTTCTCTTTGGGGGACACAGAGGAGTGGACACTTTGCTTTTAGACCAGGTCAGGTCTGTTCGTTCATTCTCTGTGTGACAGCCACCAAAATACCTGATTCTAGTTCACGATGTCTTTATTTGGAACATACTTGTTATACCACAAAAGTGTTGGACAGGCTTTCTATATCCCATTATTCACCTCTGATTTAAAGTATAGAGATCTTTCAAAAACCTTTGTAAGTATATGCTGCTCCCTTCCTGATCTAATTTGGTTGGGTGGTCTTCTGCTGCATCTGGAAGGCTGACATGGCAAAGACAGCTAAGTTAATCCCCCCCCTTCTCTGTCTTGAACAAAAAAGATGCAAATCGCTGATCTTAGTTGAAATCAAAGGGATCCTTCAATTGTAATGTGAATGATTCCTGTAAGGAAATTTACTACAGGAGTTCAAGAGGAATTTTGATGACATTTTGTCATGTTGTTAGTTTTAAATAATGACTGTTATTCAAGTCATCCTAACACTGCATTTTTATTTGAGGTATATATAGAAAGTGTATCTCTTTAACTACATCTTAAACCTGATCTTTACTTTGATAAAATGCATAACATGTAGGTGAGACATTTAGGTGTCCCTCTACCTTCGTCTTTGGTAACTATAAAGAAAAAGTATTACAAACCTAGCACTCATTGCTTTTCACTGTAGACAATTTAACTGCTTTAAGTAAAAGTGTCTGGATATAAAGTCAAAGTCTAAACTCACTGCACATAAGTACTGGAAAGTTTGTTATGTTCTACACACAAACAATGTTATCTTTATAAATGTGTTGATTGTGGGGTTCAACCAAAAGCAAGAACCCAAAATGCAATTTTCTTTATAGTATTGATTGTATGCATTTATTATAATAGAACATACCTGTGTAAGATATTTTTAAAAATTCTGAAAATATAAGAAAAGAAAAAAACACCACTAGCAACCCCAATTTCTAGAGATAAGTACTACATAATTTTGGTATACTCCCTTCAGTCTTTTTTTTACATATGTATTTAATTACAAAATTAAGGCCATACTTTATACATAATTTTGTGTCCTATTGTTTTCATAACCTTGTAGTGCTTTTCCATTTTTATTTAATTTTCAAGAAACCTTTTGGAAATTATCTGTGGTATGAAGTCATGTGGTAGAAGACACATAATATTTGAGTAGTTTAGTCAATATTCATTTACCCCATCTTATTCCTCATTGTTTAACATTAGGCTGTGTTTTCCCATCACCTATTCACTCATATATAATATCAAGGTTTCTGACACCATATCTACTTTTTCCTTTCTTTTCTTTTCTTTTTTTTTTTTTAACTAATCTTCAGTTTCCTGTTTCTTGACCCTTTGAGAATCAGCGAGCTTATGTAAGCTGTTGTCTAATCCTTGGTAATCTCTAGTAAATCCAGGGAGTGTTTCAAAAGTTCATTCGTTATTTACTTTCTTCTGCTCTTAGGAATAACATGTTATGTAGCTTCTGGGCTTAGTGTATTTAAGGACAGTGGAATATTTTGTAGTTGTCTTTGTTATAGGACCTGTCACCTCTCTAGAGTGTCCCCAAACTGGCAAAAATCATCTTTGTCTCTTTTTCCTTAAAGAGACAGCAGAAAGTGAAGCATTTGACCACTTGTTCTATGCAGTAAACATTTTTCATTATATATACATACATCTTACAGAATTTATTTGAAAAAATTGCCTTTTTACATTGCTTATTTTACATGAAGTTAAATTATCTAAATGAAAAATAAAATTCCCTCTACAGATTTAGAGATTTATTATTTTTAAAAAAGATTTTATCTATCTATCTATCTATCTATCTATCTATCCATCTATCTACCATCTATCTATTTGAGACAGAGACAGAGAGATCACAAGCAGGGGAAAAGGGTAGAGGGTGAAGCAGACTCTCCACTGAGCAATGCAGGGCTGGATCCTAGGACTCTGGGGTCATGACCTGAGTTGAAGGTGATGCTTAACTGACTGAGCCACCCTGCTACCCCACAGATTTGGAGATTTAAAAAGAAGCTTTCCAGAAACTTCAAGATATTTTTGGAATTCATTTGAGTAATTTAATGAAATAAAATGATTGATTTTTTTTTTTTACTTTTTCTCCCAGTGACTCTTTGTCACTGTGTTGATAGAATTTTTTGTTTTCTTTTTTTACATCTCTTCTTGAAGATATTTCATTGTCATGGCATTTTTGTGGTTATGACACAGGGACACCCAGAGTGTCATTTCCCAACTTCCCAATGTCAAAAGCAGTTCCTACTGTCCACTCATTACTGAGTTCTCTTCCTCTGGCTGGACCCCACCAAGGCCCTTGGACTCCAGGTTGGATTGTGGATGGAATGTTGTGAAGGAATTTGGTCTCAGGCAGACTGAAGCGGCATTTCTGTCATGTGGTGTGGTCAGCTTGTGCTGTGTGAGTCCAGTTGAGGTGCTTTGTTGGCCAGCCAGTCTGGGAATGGCCCGGCCACATGGGTTGTGGAGATAGCTCATCCTGGGAAACGTGATCTACCTGGAGGTGGAAGAAGAACCAGCCTAGGAGTTAGAAGACTTGTCTTATAGTCATGGCTCTGCCATTGAGCTATGGGACATTTGGCAAAACATTGTAATTTTCCCAAGATTGATTTTTCTCATCTATCAAATGGGCCTATTGATTCCAGCCTTGCCCTCCTCACAGAATCATGGTGAGAACTCAATGAGAAGATGTATGTGAAGGCACATTGTAAAATTTAAAGCTATACAGTTCTTGGGTATAAGTTATTATCTAAAGTGTGATAGGGTTAAAGTGGCCAGAGAGCATACATACTATGTATAAACAAATTAGACTTCTGTGTAATTTACAACATATATCTGTTCATTATATTTGTGAGAGTATATGTTTTTTAATGATCTAAATGGTAGTTGGGTCATATAGTAGATGGAATTATGTTGTTATTTGGGAGTAAGAAGATTCATTTGCAGAAATCTTTTGAGAAGAAAAACGACTAATACTAGAATAAAGTTCCAAACATGGAGAGTTTATTAGTGATGAATATCAGTATAATCGTTGTAATGTGTTTGGTTTTAATTTATGCTTTTTTTTGCTTCTGGCCTGTAGGCATTGGAATGTTTGCATTTTACTCCACTTTGTTTCTCTTTATTTCTTGTATTCCCACATGGCATTAAGAAAAAAAAAGTTTATTAAAAGTGCACAATTCAGCAATTTTTAGCATAGTTACAAAGTTGTGCACTCATCATCACTATCTGTCTTGAAACATTTTCACCATCCCCCATAAGAAACGCTATTACCATAGCAGTCATTCCCCATCCCACCCTCCTCTATTCCCTTGCAACCACAACTTTACTTTCTATTGATTTGGTTATTCTGGAAACTTCATATAAATGAAATTTAAAAATATGAGGTATTTTCAGATGTAGTGAAAAGAAGGGACATATGTACCCCAATGTTCATAGCAGCAATGGCCACAATCGCCAAACTGTGGAAAGAGCCAAGGTGCCCATCAACAGATGAATGGATCAAGAAGATGTGGTACATATATATAATGGAATACTATGCCTCCATCAGAAGGATGAATATCCAACTTTTGTAGCAACATGGACTGGACTGGAAGAGATTATGCTGAGTGAAATAAGGCAAGTAGAGAAAGTCAAGTATCACATGGTTTCACTTACTTGTGGTGCATGAGGGGCAAACTGGAGGACAGTAGGAGAAGGAAAGGAAATGGGAAGTAGGGTAATTCAGGGAGAGAAATGAAACATGAGAGACTTTGGACAAAGAAACAAACTGAGGGACTTGGAGGGAGGAGGTGGGGGGATGGGAGAGCCTGGTGGTGGGTACTGAGGGCACCTATTGCATGGAGCACTGGGTGTGGGGAATGGGCAATGAATCTTGGAACACTGAAAAAATAAAATAAATTTTAAAAAAATATGAGGTATTTTGTGTCTGGCATATTTCATTTAGCATAATGTTTTCAAGATTAATCCACATTGTAGCCTAAATCAGTACTTTATTTCTTTTATGGCTGAATAATATTCCATCATGTGGATATATTATATTTTGTGTATCCATTCATCCATTGATGGATATTTGGATTGTTCCACTTTTTGGCTATTATAAATAATACTGGGGTAAACATTCACGTGTAAATTTTTGTGTAGACATATGTTTCCAATTCTCTTAGTATATACTTAGGAGTAGAATTACTGGGTCGTATGGTAACTCTATGTTTAACTGATTGACGAATGCCCAGATGTTTCCATTATGGTGGCACAATTTTATACTCCCAGCAACAATGCTGGAGAGTTTTAATATCCCCACATCCTTGTCAATTCTTGTTATTGCCTCTCTTTTGGGGGTAGCTATCTCAGTGGATGTGAAGTAGTGTTTCACTGTGGTTTGGATTTGCATTTCCTTGATGATATTAAGTATCTTTACATGTGCTCCCTGGTTATTTATTTGTATTCTTCTTCTTTGGATGAATGTCTGTTTAAGTCCTTTGCTCAATGAAAAACTTGTGTTATATTTTTATTTTTGAATTAAAAAAAAAGATTTTATTTATTTACTTGACAGAGAGGGACACAGTGAGAGAGGGAACACAAGCAGAGGGAGTGGGAGAGGAAGAGGTAGGCTTCCCGCCAAGCAGGGAGCCCGATGTGGGGCTTGATCCTAGGACCCTGGGATTATGACCTGAGCTGAAGGCAGATGCTTAATGACTGAGCCACCCAGATGCCCCTGTTTTTGAGTTTTAATTGTTCTTTACATATTTTGAATACTAGGCCCTTATCAGACACATGATTTGCAAATATTTTATCACATTCTGTGGGCTGGTTGTCCTTTCACTTTTTGGTAATGTCTTTGATGCACAGAAGGTTTGAATTTGATGAGGTCCAGTTTATTTACTTTTTTGTTGGTCACTTGTACGTTTAGTGTTATATTTAAAAAACCATTGCCTGATACAAGTGTTCCAGAACTAGATAGTGGTGATGGTTGCATAACATTATGAATGTACTAAATGCCACTGAATTGTACCCCTACCTTAAAATAGGTAAAGTGATAAATCTTATATTGTGTCTATTTTACTACAATGAAGAAGGAAGCCATTGCCTTATCCAAGATTGAAAAGATTTACATCCATGTTTTCTCCTAAGAGTTTTAGATCTTTGATTCATTTTGAGTTAATTTTTGTATATGGTGTGATATATGGGTCCAACTTCACCCTTTTTAATTTTTTTAATTTAAATTCAATTAATCAGCACATAATATATTATTTGTTTCAGGGGTACCGGTCTGTGATTCATTAGACTTACATAATATTTAGCGCTCATTACATCATGTGCCCTCCTGAATCTAACACCCAGTTACCCCGCCCCCTATCCCCCTTCCCTTCCAGCAACCCTCAGTTTGTTTCCAACTTCATTCTTTGGCATGTGGATATTCATCTGTCCCACCACCATTTGTTGAAAATCTCATAGTGTTTTGTCTGTAATGTTATTACATCTATTATATCACTTGTCATGGTTTGCTTTGTATCCCAGTTATTTGTGTGTATCTCTGTGCTCCCAGTAGATTATAGGCTTCTAGTTTATCTCTGTATAACCCTCTCTTCTACATTGCACAGAGCTCCTATTTGCACTGAAGATGCTGTATACAGTAAATAATCTATGAGTTGTTGATCTATATTTACATTACCAACAAACAAAGACATCCTTGGTGAGTTCTTACTATGAAGACTTTTAGGACCATATCTCTGTAAGAGCTGATTTTCTTCTTAACACCTATCAATGTTGATACAATAAAAATGTTTCTACTAACTATGCATTGAGACTTGAGGGAGTCAATAATTAGTACTTCTGTCTGCCCTGATTGGAAGATAGACTCAGAAATCAAGTGGGTATATATAAAATATTTATCCCTTTGTTGTTGGGGGAAGTCGTTGGTGAGAAAGGGGCTTGCATCTGTAGTCAAATGGGTTTGCTAAGCTTTCACCTGGAATTAGGTGTACTTTTTGCAGAGTTTTGGTACAGCTCCATGATGAGACCTCTCACACAGGGTATCTTACTGCCCTTTACCAGACAGTAGAATAGAACACAAGTCTCTAGACAGGAAGGGAAAGTCATGGGGTGGGATGCTTTATTCATTCTTCTACATTCACTGATCAGGTACTTTAACCAGGGAAGACATGAGTGAGGAAAAAAGAGATAGATTCCTTTGTGCTTGCAGTCTTATAGTAGATGAACTCTTCTTAATTGGGAAATGTAGCCCAATGTCTGTTACACAAAAATATGCACCCCTTTACTGCAAAGAAGACTGAAAAAGGATGATGCAAGAGACCAGCCATGTTCCTCTGATGGGGGTCCCTCCAGAAGGAAACACAGAATGGAGAAGAATTCCATTTAACAGGGATTCAGTTGGTGCTTCATACGGAAGAAATGTTTTAGAGTTATTATCCCAAGCTTAGCATTGAGTTACTGGAAAACCACTTACTGTTGGGGGTAGAAGGACATTTTGAGATTAACTGAATCTTTCCTGAGCTACTTTTCACTTCTGCTAAATTGCATTGTAAAGTTTGTGACCAACCTCGTGAGGGAAAACATTTTCCTGTATTTATTTAGCTAAGAAGAATTTTCTTTATTATTTCATAGCATGCATCTTTTTATGTCACTTTCTATATTAGCATTTAACATTCCTTCATTTTGTAAGGGATCCTAACATGAACTGAGTCACAGGAGATCAAATTATAGATTATGTCTGGAGTCTATGAGGCCACTCAATTTATATTTGTTAAGTTAAGGAAGTTTTCATAATTCTGTGTTTTATGAAGGAAACCTCCCTAACTGTAATTTCCTTAATCAAGCAATAGTTGTATGGAGATCTGGTGCCTTTCCTGTGATTTTATTTTTTTTCCCTAAAAGCCACTTAACATTAACCTTTAAACTTGAAGTTAAGAGACACTCACTAGAGTTATATGAACCCATTGTTTCAATGCTGAAAAATGTATTATTCAAAATAAGATCCATGAAGAGCGCCTGGGTGGCTGAGTTGGTTGAGCGTCCAACTCTTGCTTTCAGCTCAGGTCATGATCTCAGGTCATGGGATTAAGCCCTTGGTGCATGGGCTTCATTCATTCTTTTATTTTTTAAAAATATTTTATTTATTTATTTGACAGAGAGAAACACAGCTAGAGAGGGAACACAAGCAGAGGGACTTAGAGAGGGAGAAGCAGGCTTCCCGCAGAGCAGGAAGCCCGATGTGGGGCTCGATCCCAGGTCTCCAGGATCATGACCTGAGCCGAAGGCAGTCGCTTAAACAGCTGAGCCACCCAGGTGCCCCTTGGGCTTCGTTCTTAATGGAGTATTCTCATCTCTGTCTCCCCTTTCTCTGTCTCCTCTCTCCCCCAGCTTGTAAATGAGCTCTTGCTCTCTCTCTCTCGCTCTCTTTCTCTATCAAAAAACCAAAAAAACAGAGAACAGTATAAGGTCAGTGAAATAACGAACTGATGTCTGAAGGTTGCACACATGACCTGGTCAAGATGCTGTTATCCCAACTGCCTCTGGGTTGAGGGAAGACCTCTACAAAGATTCCAGGAACTCATTTCTGCTTTTTGAGAGGAGACCCATGTCTCAGATTGGGCTCCTCATTGGAGCAAATGAAATGTTCACCAAATGACTGAATGGCTCCTTGGCCTTAGGGAAGTTAGGAGAATCCTTGTCCCTGCAGGAAGGAAAGAGAGAGGGAAATGAGCAGAGAATCACAGAGGAAGAATATGTAGAGAGGAGAAACTAGACAGAAAGAAATTGGGGAAATTTTGAAACATATTTTCACTTACTTGAATGCTCCTGCCTGTGAGGACCCAACACACTGCCTCTCTGCCATTCAGGCTTGTTGTAAGTCTTTTTGCGTGGTCTCTGATGTCTGCTCTTTATTGTCCCTGGTGAATTTGCCAGACTAATCTTTCTGAGGACAACTGTTGGATTATATTACTTTCTGGCTCAAAAATATTTATTGTCCCCCAGATTTATGGACCCGCCTTGGTGGTGCCTTCTCAGTGTGACTCTTTGGGATCCCTGCCCTACCACCCCAACAGCCAAGGTCATTCCCTGTGGGTTCCATTCATTCTTGTCTCTAGCCTTTGCTCATGCTCTGCTTTCAGTATGGGGGTCCTCTGTCCTACTTCTCTTCCTGCCAAAGTCATAGGTATCTTTCAGCTTCCAATGCAATTTCCCCAAAGCAGTTTCTGATTCCTAAAAACATATTCTTTCCTTTTGTTTTCAGCTGTACAATATTGTCAAAAATATGTCATTTATGAAAGGGGAACCCTCTTACACTCTTGGGAATGCAAGCTAGTGCAGCCACTTTGGAAAACAGTATAGAAGTTCCTAAAAAAGTTGGTGATAGAGCTACCCTATGACCCAGCAATTAAACTACTAGATATTTATCCAAAGGATACAAATGTAGTGATTTGAAGGGGCACCTGCATCCCAATATTTATAGTAGCAATATTTGAAGTAGCCAAACTATAGAAAGAGCCCTGATGTTCATCAACAGATAAATGGATAAAGAAAATGTGATAGCACACATACACACAAATATTACTCAGCCATCAAAAATGAAATCTTGCCATTTGCAACAACATGGATGGAGCTAGAGGGTAGTAAGCTAAGTGAAATAAGCCAATCAGAGAAGGGCAGTTATCATATGATCTTACTCATATGTGGAATTTAAAAAACGGAAGATCATTGGGGCAGAGAGGGAAAAAAAAAACAAGATGAAATCCATGAGGGAGGCAGACCATAAGAGACTCTTAATCACAGAAAACAAACTGAGGGTTGCTGGAGGGGAGGGGATAGGGGTATAGGGTAACTGGACGATGGACATTAAGGAGGGCAAGTGATGTAATGAGCACTGTGTATTATACAAGACTGATGAATCACTGAATTCTGCATCTGAAACTAAAGTACATTATATGTTAATGAATTTAAATAAAAGACATTTAAAAATATGTCTTTTATGATACTATTATATGTTAACTTGCACTTTGTTTATTTTATGTACTTATTTTCACCTTCCTCTGAGAAGACCTATACATAAAGTCTTTGTGGGTATGAACAGGGCCTTCTATTTCCGTGCTAGGAAGATTCTGGTAGAATGCTTAACAGAAAACTATTCTGAAATGCAGTTTTCCCTTTCTCTTGCGATACTTTATGAAAATGCCAATAACCTTAGAGAGCTTTTCTTACTTTCTTTCATGACTTTTTTTTTTTTAAAGATTTTATTTATTTATTTGACAGAGACACAGCCAGAGAGGGAACACAAGCAGGGGGAGTGAGAGAGGGAGAAGCAGGCCTCCCGCCGAGCAGGGAGCCTGATGCCGGGCTCGATCCCGGGTCTCCAGAATCATGACCTGAGCTGAAGGCAGTTGCTTAACCAACTGAGCCACTCAGGTGCCTCTCTTTCATGACTTTTTAAAAATGATTTCCACAAAGCATGTTGTTTTATTTTTTTCACTTACTTGCGGTGCATGAGGGGTAACCTGGAGGACAGTAAATGGGAGAAGGAAAGTAAATGGGAAGTAGGGTAAACCAGGGAGAGAAATGAAACAACAGAGACTTTGGACACAGAAACAAACTGAGGGACTTGGAGGGAGGGGGGTGGAGGTATTGGAGAGCCTGGTGGTGGGTACTGGGGGCACCTATTGCGTGGAGCACTGGGTGTGGGGAATGGGGAATGAATCTTGGAACACTGGAAAAAAATAAGTAACAATAAAAAATATAAAAAAATAATTTTAACATTTAGTTTATTGCTAATAGATGTGATATATTCATAGTTTGAAAGCTAGAATGCTGTTAAAAGGCTTATAACAAAACAGTGGTTCTGTGTCTCAACCTCCATTTTTATTCCTCTCCAAACAACTCCACAGAAGCAAATACTTTCAAATTTCAAACGTTTTTTAAATCAGAGATACTGTTGGACTCCAGTCCCCTTTGATAGTGGATGTGTACAATCCTAATGTGCTGTACCCTAAGAAATGACTTAAGAAGATAAAAAGTGTGTTATTAAAAATATTTTAAAAGTCTGAAAAGTTTAAAAATATTAAAAAAGTAGAAAGTGATTCTGTCATACAGCAATAATTTTTTGCATAAAATGATTGTTTCATTTTCTTTTTTTAAAAAATATTTTATTCAAGAGAGAGAGGTGGAGAGAGAGAGAGAGAAAGAGAGAGCACTTGAGGGAGCAAGTGGGGAGGGGCTGTTGGCAGAGGGAGAGGGAGAAGAGAGGTTGAGCATGGAGTTCTACTTGAGGCTTGATCTTACAACCCCAAGATCATGACTGAAGCTGAAAGAAAAAATTGGACTCTCAATCGACCGACTGAGCCACTCAGGTGCTCCACTGTTTCTTTTGAACAGATTTGCGATCATGTACAATTTAAGATTTATACAATACGGATCAAGCTGTCAAAAATCATTTCAAAACCATGTTTTTAGTGATTGATAGTATTTCCTTATTTAATCATACACTCAATGTTGAGCATTTAGATTGTTTTCAGTTTTCCCTCTCATGAAGAATACAGTCATAAACATCACTATCAAGGTCTGCAAACTTTTATTCAGAGGTCACTCTGCCTTGGGACAATTTGGGATCCTAAAAAGGTAGACTCAAGTGAATGTCTTTACGCTATGACTTAAGAACAAGAGTAGTATGCGACAGACTTTGGCTATGTATATCCAGATTGCTTTCCAGAGAACTTACACCAAATTATGCCAAAGAAGTGACTCTGACAGTGGAAATGTTTGGCTCCTCAGTAGAATTATGATGTTGAAGGAGATGTTGTGAATGATTCATAATTCTTAGAAATCCAGAGACTAGCCAGTGAGCTTTATGTCAATGCTGGGTCAGATTTTAGAGTGGGTTATTTAAAAAATGACTTGTGCATTCTCAAAGAAGGAAGTGTTGCTCACCGATGTTCCATGAGAACAAGTTGATCATGTATTATGAAATCCAAAAAGTGCATTGAACGAACTTCTTTCAGTGGCAAGGTTTGTGGGCTCCTACCTTAGGGAATGATACAATACTTTAGATTTTAACAGAATATTTGATAATATTGCTCATGGTATTACCATGGATGAAATGGAGGAATGTGGTGAAATACAACCTTTATAAGACAGAAATGGTTTCTTCACTGTGGAACTTAACTATCCAGTGTAAGTCATAGGGAAATTGATTTCAGCATAACATTCAGATTCTTCAAGCAGAAGTAATAGACTTAAAAGGAAAAAAACTGTAACTTTGAAGATATTTGAGTGAAAGCTGAATGGACCCTTGCTAGGAAAGGTGTAGGGGGGGACGTGAGTACTGGAATGTGTATTGGAATTCAGCGCCCTTTAAGATTTTGTTAATCTTTGCAAAACTGTGATTGTATAGCTAAAGGCACGGTTGGAGGGGATATGCTCTTCGTTCCCAAAAATAGCTTGTGCCGTATAATCCAGGTAGGTTCTCATGGGCAGGTCACCATGGGTATTAAAACAGAGTGCCAGTGCTTAAGGACAAAACAGTCTCAACCCCTGGAAAAGCCTAATGAAACACATGTCCTACAGATAGTGACTTGACATCCCAGAGGATAGCTTATCTATGTCACAGCCATTTTCCTGGGTGTGCCATCAGGTTTGTCAGCAGGGGGCGATAAAGTACAGTTCATGGAGGCTATTATGTTCCGTAACAGCGCAGGCTGGGCAACATGGTCTTACCTGAGGGCTGAAGAGTTTGTAAGATTCCTAGCTAGTGATTCCAAGACACAGTGACTCAGTGACCCAGAAGAAAGGATTTCCTGTTAATCCAGGACTTGGAGCCAATGCTGACCACCCACTGTCATCGAAATCCCCATGGGAGAAAAGCAAAATCCTCTGCTTCCCAATCTCCGAGGCAGCAGCCTTGGCCCCTTGGCCTCAGAGCTTCGCTGCGGTTCTCAGAATGCTCCAGGGCGAAACAGTTGCCCTGAACTTTGAATGTGGCTAATAGTATTCTCATGACTTTCTCACTCGAGGCCTGCCCCATCACCCCTTCTGATTAGGACTGGAAGTTTGGAGCCTGGATGACTGGCTTCCTGAAGACAAGGCTGAGAGGCCTAGCTACCATCAGTAATTCCTGGAGGTCACTAGGTCCGTGTTCTCCTCTCTGTTTTCCTGTCCCCTGAAGCAGCATTTTGAGTAAACAACTCTTTCCTCTCACAAAACAAGACATGAAAAATCCTTCTGTAGTCCCACTTGCTGCTTTCCAGGTCCTGTTTTCTGTGCCCCTTTCTTGCATTCTCTTTGATTTCTGTTCTTTTTTTGGGGGGGGGCATGTATCATCATGACTAATAGTAGTGGGGAAAATAGGCCATCAATAATACTATTTCATTTTGGGAATGGTCTTAGTTACAGGAATCTCTTCTATGTTTGGAAAGATTCTGTGTTTTCTTAAAGGTCTTTTCCTTGCAGCAATCAAGATTTTAAAAATTCCACAACGAAATATTTCCATTCCCGGTCATGCTTGATATCATGCATCACTTAGAATTAGATGAACGTAATTAAAACAAGCAGGAGGCTCAAATACACGTAGAAATCCAGAGACCTCCCAAATGTCAGCATAGGAATATAAAGTTGGCATCTGTCATTAGCCACCATTGTTCTGTTTCCCCAGGTTTATGGACTCCATCATTGGTTACATATATCCCCACACAACCAACAGGCATGCATGTATTATTCAAACACGCAACTGCTAACTACAGACAGACCCTCAGGTTTTTGATGATGATAGTTTCTTTAGGACAAACAAACAGAAGATGCTTGGAGGAAAAAAAGTCTCTTAAAATGTAAATAAAATTTTGTTACACCACTGTGGCTGCCACATGATTAGAAATCATTGTTTTCTTGTTTACTCTAAGTTCATTACTTAGAAACCGCTGATTCTAGAAATTCAGAATAAGTCATTTATTCTTAAAGCCTTCTCTTTGGGAGTCATTTCTGTGATTTTTAATTTTTTACTATATATGTGTCCAGACATGGGAAGACTGGGTATTTTTCATCCTCTGGTCTTCTGTTCATTTATCTGAATTAAATGAAAATGAGTATACTGTTATTAGGTACATATACATCAATAATTATTTATCTTCCTGATGCATTGACCCTTTTATCATTATGAAATCCTTCTTTGTCTATTAATATTTTGTCTGTTATTAATACAGCCATCTAATTCTCTTATGGTCATTTTTTGTATGGTATATCTTTTTTTCCCTATCTTTTTATTTTGAATGTCTTTCTGTCAATGAATGTGTGTCTCCTGAAGACAGCACATAGTTCAGTCCTGCTCTTTTACCCAGTTTGTCAGTCTCTTTTTTTTTTGATTGGAGCATCTTGTCCATTTACATTTAATATAATTATTGATATGGGTGGATTTCAGAGTCACTTTTTTTTTCTATTTGTTTCATATCTTTTTGTTCTGCTTCTTCCTTTATTGTCTTTTTATGTAAGTATCTTTAGCATTACTATTTCAAATCATTTGTTAATTTTTTTTCAACATAGAATTTTTAGTTGTTTTCTTAGTAGTTACCCCAGGGATTATAATATGCATCTGAAGTATCACAGTTTATTTCACAATAATACTTAATTCCAGTAAAATTTAGAAACATTGTTTTAATATAACTTTGTTCCTTCCTCTTTTGTGCCGTTATGATCATCTATATACATTTATATTTGTTATAAGCACAACAAAGTATCATAATTACTGTTTTATATAATCTTATGCCTTTTAAAGAAGTTAATAGATGTAATGGAGAACAATATATTTACAGTCTTTTTAATTTTTTTTTTAAATTTTATTTATTTGACAGTGAGAAACACAGCGAGAGAGGGAACACAAGCAGAGGGGATGAGAGAGGGAGAAGCAGGCTTCCCGCCAAGCAGGGAGCCCGATGTGGGACTCAACCCCAGGTCTCCAGGATCATGACCTGAGCAGAAGGCAGTCACTTAACCAACTGAGCCACCCAGACGCCCCTAATTTTTTTTTTTTAATTTTAATTCCAGTATGGCTAACCTACAGTGTTATATTATTTTCAGATGTACAAGATAGTGTGATTCAACACTTCTATACACCATTACTCAGTGCTTATCATGATAGGTGTCTTCTTAATCCCCCTCACCTATTTCACCCATCCTCCCTCATACCTCCCCTCCGATAAGCTTTGTTTTAAACTGAATACCCGCAAAGGTTGTTTGTTTTTATTTTTCAACAGGAACATTTTATACTTGAAGCATGATTTAGAATTCATGGTTCTAGGGGTATCTGTGTGGTTCAATCAGTTAGGTGGCCGACTCTTGGCCTAGGTTCAGGTCATGATCTTAGGGTCATGGGATCCAGACCCATGTCAGACTCTGCACTCAGCAGGGAATCTACTGGAGATTCTTTTTCTCTCTCCCTTTCCCTCTGCCTCCCCACCCCACTCACACACTCATGCACTCTCTCTTTCAAAAAAGAGAATACATGGTTCTAAAAGATACATGTATAACATTCCATCCAAGAAAAATAGAATACACATTAAGTACACAGAGAAGAATCCTCCAGTTAAATCACATAAAAAGAGACATAACAAATATTACAAATTTAAGAAGACTAAAATCATACCAAGTATATTTTCCAACCACAATGGTACGAAACTAAAGATCAACAATAAAACAAAGCCAAAAAATCTACAATGTAAATATTAAATATGTGAATATTAAACAACACACTACTGCACAAGCAGTGGGCCAACTAAGAAATCAAATGGCAGATCAAAATATGTCTCAGAACAAAAGAAAAGGAAAACACAATATTCCAAACCCCACAGGATGCAGCAAGAGTGAAATTAGAGTTAGAGTGAAATTTATCCTATAAATGCTTGCATTAAGAGAAGAAGTTTAAATAAACAATGTTATGGCACAAGGAACTAGCAGCAGAAGAAACTTAGCTGAAATTTAGGAGAAGAAGGAAATAACAAAGAAAAATCAGAAAGAAATAAAATAGAGACCAGAATAAACTATAACATAACATTGGAAGCAATGACCAGTTTTTAAAAATCAATCAATCAATTAATAAACAAAATTGACAATGCTTTTAACTACATCAACTGAAGAAAAAAAGAGAGAAGACTCAGAAACCAGCATAGAATCATCTCAGCAAGCACTTGTTGAATGGATGAATTGACAAGGAAGTTTAATTCTGTTTTCTATGTATGTGTTTCTTCGCTCTGCATGCCTAAAACTCATTTTCTTTTTCTTGCTCTAAAATTTTTGCTTCAAGTTTCTGGTCTTAAAGTAGAAGCTCTTTCAGGGGGTTCACAGATGTCTTAGCAAATCATGGGAGACTTTTTCCTCAAGCATGAGGCAGTGGTAGCTGCCTCTGGGGACAGAGAACTCATACTGCATTAATGATTGATGATAAGATGCTACAGGAGATCACTAATGCATTTGAGCATTTTTAGGTATAATATTTGTTGCTGAAATGATAAGGAAATGCCCTTCCTTCAAAATGACTGTCCTTTCCTTCTACCTCATCTTGCCCTTCTTCACTCCCAAGCTCTGACATGTAAGTAAATGCACATCTCACCAATCTAGGTTGTAGTGGAAGTTTGCTGTAAAGACAGAATAACATAAGACACTAATCGAATGATTATTAGAACAACTAGGGACACAAAAGAGAACTTAAAGGGGCACTGTCAAGAGGTAGGGTATTTAGATGTAACATTCCTTGCAAAAAGTGGGACCGTATCTACTTTCTGAATGAGGAAGGCAAGGGCAGAACAAGAGAGACCCAAGAAAAAGTGCTGTTATGTGAGTGAACAGAAAGTTCTATGATGGATCACAAGAGAGAGACTTGATGTGTTCTTCTTGGTAGAAGTGGAGTGGGCTAGCAGCAAGAACAGTATTTCCAAGGAAGGCAAGTCTGATGTCAATTCTGGAAGGTAAGTAGGGGTTTGCTGTCCTTGGTGAAGAGCAAGGGGAAGGACATTCCAGGCAGAAGGAGCAGAGAAGTAGTAAGGAGCCAACAATCCACTATGTAATTTCTTTTCCATATTGGTCTTCACAATTATGTTTTTTTAGTTCAGTCTGGTAATTGTGTTAACCATGAGTGCATAGTGAGTGAACATGAGGGAAACGGGCCCCAGACAGGCTACGTGGTGAGGTGAGCCAGCCTAGGATTAAAATGTCCGCAGATATTACCTGAAAACAAAAATGCACAATAACAACTATATTCAGTTGCTTGCATTGATATTTTACTACAAAATCTCTATTAAGCACACATTTCCAGGGACAATTTCTCCATAATTTTCCCACATGAATGTCATTTATATTGTTTTTGTTTCATTTGGTTTGCCCTAACAAATTGTTATATGTTTAGTCTATTCATTTTAGATGAGATTTTACTGACATGATTGACTATTAAAATAAGTAGTAAAAATGGGCTTTGGGAAGTATGTTCAGAGCAGTCTGGTGAATGCTAATTCAATGAAGAGTTATGCTCCTGGAGACCTCGGAGTCATTGCTAAGCTGGCCTGGCCTCGAGCAGGGACTGAGGGTTGGGAGAATCCACATTGCTTTTGCCTTCCAGTAATTGCTTCTTTGCTGTCCCTATTAGTCATCTGACTGCAGTTAAAATAACATTGATGACTTTCTGCTTAATGTTCTAGAACAGACGATCAGGAAGCCATGAAGCAGAGACAGTGGGTAATCTTAAAATCAGTGAAGTATCTTAGCCAGCCTTCCCCTCAACTTGCAGTAATTGGTTACAGGCAGAGGAGATACAGCATTGAGCTGTTCCCTCCATGCCCTGAATATCTGAGTGGGGCTGAAGCACAAGATAAAACTGTTAGAACCCCTGAAGGGGTTCCCATATAGAAAGACTCAGGATTGGGATGGATAGACTGTTGTGGGGGCTGCGGCTATAAATCCCAGACCCTGGGACACTGATGGATTTGGGTGTTGGGGCTGGAATGGGAAAGGGTCGGAAGAGCATGGTATGAGCTATCCTTCTTCCCTTTCTTTAAGGAAGGAACACTATCATGCATTTGTTTTTTGTTTTGTTTGTTTTTAGTGTAAGGGCAAATAGTTCCTTTTTTTAAACTAAGGTGTTTTTTTTTTTAAGATTTTATTTACTTGAGAGAATGGACATGTGAGCATACGAGGGAGAAGAGGGGCAGAGGGAGAGAGTCAGAGGGAGAAGCAGACTCCCTGTTGAGCAGGGAGCCCAATGTGGGCTCATCCTGGGACCCTGAGATCACGACCTGAACCCAAGGCAGCTGCTTAACTGACTGAGCCACCCAGGTGCCCCAAACTAAGTTTTAATTTTAATTCCAGTGTAGTTAACATAAGGTGTTATATTAGTTTCAGGTGTGCAATATACTGAGTCCATACTTCCAAGTCACCCAGTGCTTATTATGACCTGTGCACTCATTAATTCCCATCACCTGTTTCACTCATCCCCTTCCCACCTCCCATTTAGTGACCATTCTTTCTCTATAGTTACATGTCCGTTTCTTAGTTTATCTCTCTCTTTCCTTTATTTGTTTTGTTTCTTAAATTCCGCATGAATGAAATCATAAGGTGTATGTTTTCCTCTGACTTATTTTGCTTCGCATTTATGCTCTCTAGCTCTATCCATATCATAGCAAAAACAAGAATCCATTCTTTTTTATGCCTGAGTAATATTCCTCTGTGTGTGTGTATAATATACTAACATTTCATTGTGTATGTGTGTGTGTGTATATATATATATATATACATATATATATACATATACACACACCATATCTTCTTTATCCATTCATCAGTTGATGGACACTTGGGCTGTTTCCATATGTTGGCTATTGTAAATAATGCTGCTATAAACATAAGGGTGCATGTACCCCTTTGATTAGTGTTTTTGTATCTTTGATCACCCATTTATCTTAACCACTTTATCACTAGACATTAGTGAGGTTGCTGACGGGGGACCTCAGTGTGGACATTGGGGGGCTTGTGACTCCTATAACAGCTACATCGCTTCACATTCCATCGCCTTCTCAACGTTCGTTTTCTTTTTTGCAACATATACTGTGGTCTTCATTCCCAATATGCAGACATTGCCGTTGAGTCCCCAGAGTACAGATTCTTCTGTCTACCTACCCTCAGCAAGGAGTATTTGGGGAGAATGAGTGACATATGGTGTCCTGCTCAGATGATGGCAGCCGGCTCCAGGTAGTAGGCAGTCAGAGGTTGCCCCCAGAGATCTGGGTCAGGAGGTCAGCCACCAAGTCCTCAGGATTGTGCCTTTGAAATGTCTCTCTCATCTTTTGTTTGGAATGTTTCTCTTCTCTTCCCCTGTCTATGTTGCTATAACCATCACTTTTTACTCTACACTCATTACCGATGCTTGGATATCGGCATGAGTCTTATTAGTTGGTTGGCTTGACTCCCTGCTCTGAAACTAAGTGGCTCCTTATTTTCTTATTGTGGAGTATGCATATCCCTGCCTCACTCTGCTGTTCTTCATCTGACCCCACACTCGCCCTCTGAGAATGCATCACACGGAGCTCCTCATCACAGCCCCTCCAGGGCTGTCTGCTCTCCCCTCAAGCTGTGTTTGTGGTCTTGTCTTTTACTTTTCTTTTTTCTTTTCTTTTCTTATTATTTTATTTTACTTACTTTTTTTTTTTTTTTTTTTTTTTTTTTTTTTTTTTTTTTTTTTTTTTTTTTTTTTTTTTTTTTTTTTTTTTTTTTTTTTTTTTTTAGTAGACTATCCTTTTCTTCTTTGCTGCCCATTCACATCTGACTTAGCCTTCAAAACCACATTTTCTGGGAAGCCTCCATGGATGCTTCTGCTCTCACTCTCCTAAGAAATTCTCTTGGGCTTCATGACTAAACCCAAGAACTCAGTGTAATTTTGCACTGACTTCTGTTACTCACTAACTGTTTTCAAGTCGTGGGATTCCAAATTAGAAAAAAAAAAGATAATTACATTACATACTTCTCTAGTGTGTTTAAAGTATCCCCAACAGTCCTAAGTCCATAACAATTTTCTTTTTTTAAAAATATTTTTATTTATTTGACAGAGAGAAACACAGCCAGAGAGGAAACACAAGCAGGGGGAGTGAGAGAGGGAGAAGCAGGCTTCCCGCCAAGCAGGGAGCCCGATGTGGGGCTCGATCCCGGGTCTCCGGGATCATGACCTGAGCCGAAGGCAGTCACTTAACCAACTGAGCCACCCAGGTGCCCCCATAACAATTTTCAATAAACATTTTTAGCTTGCCTAATTCTGCATTTTCCAGCACCAAAGAAGACTGGAGACAGTTCTATGAATATAGCTCTGGTTCCCCTTTTTACAGTTGCTCTAGGATATTCCTAACAGCCTCAGGGGCTATCTATTTTGGCACTGAAGGGGCAGGATAAAGTGGCTTAAGCTATTCATCTCAGAATCTTTTCTTGTAATACAGTCACTCTTGGGAGTGGGGTTCTTCTTTTTCCTCTAAGTGCCCCTGAAATGTCCCCCTCAGGTAAACTCCTGCCTTATCTCATATGTGAGCATTTCCACCTGAGTTTTGGTGCTGCTCCCACTCCTCCCTTCTTCCTTGCTGCCATTTCAGGCAAAAGCCTCACATGCAGTTTTTAAATATTTTCCTTAGGTCATGGTCATTAGGCACAGATTCAAGGAACCATGTAGATGTACTAATATCATGAACTCAAAAACGCAACTACAGTATTTCTGGTATTATAGGGATTACCATCCTGAAGGCAAGTGAGAACCTTGGTCCCAATTCCCATCCTACTAAATGTGGTTCAAACTTCTATTTTCCTCAGGTCATTGGAATTTGGTTTTCTGTTTTACAGAATTGGAGATGAAAATTAACCAATTTATAGGGAGTGGGAAAATCTTTTCTCAGGAAAAGCAGCGTCATTCATCCCCACAGAATCTTGGTCTTTTGTTTCTTTATTACACAGCATGAGTTCAGGCACCTGTTTCCCACACCCTCCTTGGTTTCTTTATGGAACACCAGTCTCACTCATACTTTTAGAAGTCTATATTTTAGGTAATTTTCTGCTGGAAGGAGAATTTTCTTTGGAATAAGACTTCATACCTCTAATTCCATTTTACTTCTCCCTGGGTTTCCTTCAAATTCTGTTTACTTTTTCCACTTTTTTTTTAAAGTAATCTCTGTGCCCAATGTGGGGCTCAAACTCATGGCCTAGAGATCCAGAGTCATGTGCTTTATTGACTCAGACAGCTGCTGGTCAGCTTCCAAGTCATTAACAAAGATGCCCTTGCTCAACTGTAACACTGTCCTCAAATGAGTTCACTGTTCACGTATCACCAACCCAATTTCTTACGAAAATCACATGATGTATTTTCTTACTCACTTTACAATAATCTTCAGTTAAGATTTTAAGGAAGCAATAGAGTTTTTGACACAATAGCTTCACACGAACTTACTCCATTGGACTATCTGGTTTCACTGTATTGTCCTGCTTGAAGAGTTTAGCCTCTCAGGAATGGGTATGGCTTTTAGTTCACCTGTACAGCATCAAATCACTTCTGAAATGTTCTTTGGAGTTGTATACAAATGAAGCATTTACTTATTTATTTTAAAGATTTTTTTACTCTATTTGAGGGAGGAGGAGGAGGAGACAGAGAAAGCATAAGCAGGAGGATGGGTAGAGGGAGAAGCAGACTCCCAGCCGAGCAGGAGCCTGATGTAGGGCTCAATCCCAGGGTCCTAGAATCAGGACTTGAGCCAAAGGCAGATGCTTAACTGACAGAGCCACCCAGGTGCCCCAAGTTGAATATATTTAAAGAGAATTCTTTTGGAGGGACCATCCATAATAAGAATTTACCCCAGGATCTCCAGACTTGGTTAGGAGTATCTTTGTTTTCATTCTTTTGCTAAATTCATGACATTTTCATGGTCCCCAAAGCCTTGGTCTGTTTTATTATGCTTTTAGTTACTGACTGTAGGGTGTTCCCTCCCCCTGATGCCCAGCATTTCATTTCTTCCATTTTAGGAGATTTGCAATAGCATTTAGATTTAGAAAGAATAATTTTGGAAGGAAAGGAATTGCACCCATACCGATGGGGATAGAATTCTTTGCTTCTTAGTGAGGTTATTTGTAACCTGGGATTAAACTTGATTAACAACAAGTCTTGAAGTTTCAGTCTAAGTACACTAAGAAAATCCCAAATCTTGTCTAGGCGTTGTGTAAAGAATGTGGGCATTAGCAAGAGATTTATGTTCAGAAAGTGGAGTTTCTTGGTTGCAAAGTACCCTCCTCTTAGCAGGAGGAGAGGGGGTGTAGCATGTATTCTTGAGGCACTCACGGGTGACTGGAGAAACCCAATAGAGTTTAACAGGCTGAAAGGATGGGGCTCCTCTGTTCCCCAGGCAGGCGTCCTGCCTGCTTCCCTAAACCAATAAAGTGTCCCTAAGCCTCTTTGTCCAAGACCGTGTTTCAGTTGTCTAGTTGTTTGTTTTGGAAATGTCACAATAAATAACCCAAGAGAGGATATTAGAGAAAGGTTACAAATTCTTTGGGGACTTAAAGCCTCATGCATGTGGTCTCTGAGAAGAGGAAATCGCCATAGATAATATTTGCTTTTTCTACATTCCCTGAGGACAATAAACTAGAAACAGGAACAAGAGGTAGAAAAAAAATCTGGTATTTGTTTGCTGAGTAAAGCCTTCTATTTAGTCATTTTGGTCCAACACTTATTTGTAGGGATGCTGATTCAATGCCCTGGGACCCAGGAATCACATGGTTTTGTCTGGTGGGGTAAGACCCATCCTGCACCACCAAGGCTGGACCAGGTCTCTCTCTGAGGAACTTGGCAGTGCTCTCCTGCTTTGACCAGAGCTCCAGTTCATCTTACCTGTGGCAACCTGAGGATTTCTGGTGTCGAGTGAGTTTGGAGACAGCTCTGGAGTCTTGGCTGAGGGAGAGAAAGGGTCAGAATCAAAGCACCTTTCGTCACAAGGCATGATCTTGTCTATGCACAGGCAGGGGGCTCTCTCTATTCCCTAATCTCTTTGAGCATCACTCTGTAAGAGTTTTGGCACAGGCACAACAACCACCACAAGAATCCATGAATCTGAGCCAAATCTTACATCACCAAGAAGATGAAACACTCCCTGTGCAAGGCCCAGAGACACAGAACCCATTGCTGGGGGACTTAAGGGGAACACTGGCTGCATCCTAGGTAGTGACCCTCCCCAGGACCCTATTCCTCTCACCCAGAGGAGGAAATGTCTCCTATGGAGTCCCTAGATTACTGAGATCTCATCAAAGAAAGGACTCTACTTCCCTGGAGAGTTGCTTGTTTTTCCTCCTAATTACCAAAGCAAAGCATAAGGGATGTCTTTTCTGAAATCTTGATGTGGAATTCTGAGTTTAAATCTAGGAGGCTGCCTCATTTAGCTGGCAAACAAGATTTTAAACAGCACAGCAGGAAGACCCTTGGATTTCAATATCCTCAACCTGAAAGAAATAGACAGAAGAGTTAGGGGGCATTGAATTGTTGACATTTTAAAAGCAGTTACTAAGACAAAGACTGACAGATAACCATGAAGGACGAAGACCGACAACCAACCATCAAAGGCAGAAGCTACTCTATTTAAAATAGAGGACTTTAGCAAGAAAGGGTCCCTTAGTCATCCAGAGGGGGTCACACTGGGATGAAAATGATTAATTATACTTAAAATCTCAGAGGAAGATTCTTCTAATGTAGATGAGAGAAATGAAGAATGAACTTTATTATCTGATCTGAAGTAGGGAGTCAGAAGTTGCTAAAGAGATACATATGGCTGATAGGGAGGAAGAAACAAGAGCAAATTTAAAATAAACGTAGGGAAGACTTACTGAAAAAAGGTTTTTGTTTTTTGTCTATAGGTAATAGAATTCGACTCTTTTTGGACTGTAATACATGTGTAGTTTGTGGATCTACAAGTAGGCTGGGTTAGTCTGGGTCCTCTGAGAAGTAGAGGCCAAGATAAAATTAGTACACAAAGGTTTCTATAGGAGAAACACCTATGTGAGAAAAAAAATGCAGGGCAAGCCAGGAAAGGAAGCAGAGCCATCAGACCACAGTGCAAGTCTGACCCTGAGTGAATAAGAAAAGGAAGAGGGTTGGGTGGAAACATCCAAGATTGTTGTGCAGTTCAAGGAAGGTTCAGCAAGGCTGCTGGGAAGTCCTTGAGCTAAAGCTGGGTTCTGTGTCTAAGAGGGTTCTCTGCCTCCCAGATATGCCCTGCTGTGCTCAGCCATGGGCTGGGAGAAGCCTGTGGAAATGTGGTCCTAATGCAAAGGGGATGATGGATTTCAGAGCATGCACCCGGTCAGTTACATTTCCTCTAGTGGGAAGTTTGCATGACAAATTCTCATGGCCACCAGTTATTGAATGGAGTGTGCATAATGGCAGTATGATATTCCGTGGAATTGGAAGGGACAATGGAGGTCATTGTTCCAACCCTTTCATTTTGCACATGGAGACTTGGGCATGTAGGGCTGGTGACTTCATTTTTGGACAACCATGGCTGATGGAGCAGGTTTTCCCCTTAGAACATTCTGGTCTCCTGAATCTAGTGTTCTTTCCACTGAGCCAATGACACTAATAAAGTTGTGGGCTAAATCACAGTTCTTAAAAAAATAAAATTTATGTTTTTGTTGATAAAATTGTACATGTTCTAAAAAATTTGGAAAAAAAAGTAATAAGAAGGAACACTGTTACTCATAACTGGTCCAGAGAAACCCCTAAATTCTCAGCCTTTTGGTGTATGTCCTTAGTGTTGATTTTCTATGAGTTTTTTGATATATTGAAGTTTATATTGTATAAAATTTATATACTGGTAGTGTCACATGGCATCATGTGAAATAGTGGCATGTCTTGTGCTATAAATTTATCATAAACTTAATTTAAATAACTATATAATAACTCATTTGTCTCTGATTCAGTTATAAATTATGTGAGAAAACAAAGGAAAATTTCAGAACATTTATGATAAGCATAGGCTTTCAAAGAAAATTTCTGAAACTTATTGTTTCAAAATGGGATATTTATTAGACAGGCAAAATTTGCAGCAATCCTTCCAGTTCATTCTTTGGAATATCCTTTCTCTAATATTTAAAGAGAAAATTCAGACCGACTTTTTAAAGTTCAGAATATTCCTTTTTGGTAGGAAGGAGATTTATTTGTTTTCTACTATTTCAATATATCTGTTTTGTGCTTTCAACATATCTGTGTTTTGGAGTTTTTTTTTTTTAAGCGTTTTGGAAGTTGGAAATTAGTTTGCAATTTTCGGACTAACTGACCTGCTATAAGAGGATCCTTTCTAGCCAGGCTTTCTTAGTAACTGACTTTCAAAAGAGGATAAACTAGAAGTGATTAAAAGCACAACCGTTAGAATCAGATTTGAGTGTGGCCATCAGCTTGGTCCTGGTCACACAACTGTGGATAAGTTCTTTAATCTCTGTGAGCTGTAATTTATTGATCTCTGAAATGGGAATAGTGACATATATGTCAATTGGCTTATGTAAAGATCACAGGGCTGTAATACAAGGAAAGTTCTTCACACTCACCTTGTATATAGTTGAGTGCTAAGTAAAATCACCATTATTATTGTTTCAGACTTTCCTTTGTTAATGTTTTATTTATTACTTATTTACTAATCTGCTAATGATCTAACCAGAATGCCATATCTTATTCATGTAGTAAACCCAGGTGTTTTCTTTCCTTGTCAATGACAGTGACAAAGTAGCTTTGCCAACATGGATGTCCCCTTGATGTGCTAACTATCCAACAACCGGATATGGGTTATTACTGTAAGTTCACAGAAATCTTAGAGTGAAACACCAAGTATTCAGTCTGTGAGACTTATCAATACTTAGAGTTATTAATTGTGATTAGTGTCTTCTGTAACCAGGGAGCACTTGTTTATAGCGTATAAGGTAGTATGCCTCAATCTTAGAGCTGTATTCCAAGCTCCCAGTACAGCTAATAGAAAGTCTAATTGCACCCAGTTTGGGGCCCTAATTCACTTCTTTTTACATATGTAGGAATCCCGTATGTTCTGTGGACTCTGGTGATAAGAGTGAATAGTCCTGCCCCAGCCACTCCCATCTTGGTGTTAAGAAGGTCTGGCTGCCAGGTGGCAGCTGCTCTTGCCTGTGCCACCTGTAGCAAGAGCAGGGTAGCTGCTGGTGAGGCTGTGGTGAGGTGGCTGTCCGTTCTCCCTGACTGATCCACTGGAAAGCATTTACATTCACTCTGGGCAGAGCTTCATGGCTACACTCTTCTGTTGCCTCATTCAAGATTTCTACATGGCATAAGGTTGGTTGTATCTGCCTCTCCATTTGGTGAGCTGGACTGTGTCTTGTGGAAAATATATAAAAATAAAAATCTCATGCAGGTCTGAGAACATCTTTCAGTTGCAAAGAATGGGTTGAATACAAAATTTGTGACCTTTCCCCACTCTTTGTCTTCTGGTATTAATGTTGTAGAGTCACTGAAGACCACACTGGTTTTTGTTCCATAGTTGGTAAATATTTTTCCTGCCTGGGTGCTTGTAGAAATTTTTTCTTATTTCACTGGGTTGGAGGTTTCAATAATTTCCTCCAATTCCATAACCCCTTCCTAGAAAACATGGAGCAGCTCTCATCATAGTATGGCCCTGCCTTTTTGGCTACAGCTAAATGGACTGTGCCACAGCTGGGCCATCAGTAATCTTATCCAGAAACTTGTAAGTGGGGAGCAGAAACTGAGTTTTTTTAGCTGTTGGAATTTAAGCTCAAAGATAATGTGGAGTCCGGTGCTGGTGTTTCATTGAGGAGTCGCCATGTTGAGCTATGTATAAGCAAATAAGCAGAGAAGTCAGTTTATGGAGAAATTTGGATGAAACAGTCATGGAGTGAAGTTGAGTTGTCGGGGGTGAGGGTAGAAAGAAAAACTCCTGATAATGGTAATTTTTCTTTCTTTTTTTTTTTTTTAAAGATTTTTATTTATTTATTTGACAGAGAGAAACACAGCCAGAGAGGGAACACAAGCCGGGGGAGTGAGAGAGGGAGAAGCAGGCTTCCTGACGAGCAGAGAGACCAATGTGGGACTCGATCCCGGTTCTCCGGGATCATGACCTGAGCCGAAGGCAGTCGCTTAACCAACTGAGCCACCCAGGTGCCCCAGTGGTAATTTTTCCCTGGAAGTATGGCTATACTGCCATCAGTGGACCTCTGTGAGATTCTCCTGTACCCTCCCCACAGATGCACATTTAACCTACTTGTGGAAGTTCCTGTTCCTGTCAACACGTTGACCGATGCATTCTTATATCCAATTTTTATTTCAAAAGGCTATCTAATTATGGATTTATATTAACTGATTTTGTTTGGAGATTTCTTTTGATCTACACACTCAGGGAAATTTGTTTAAGTTATTGCTTCTATCTCAAATATTCTGATTTCTTTTTCAGAAACTACTGCAATTTTTAGGTTAAAACACTGTCTTCTCTATCATATCTCTCTCCTTTTCAACTTTTCTCTGCATTCAGGGAGATTATTTGAATTTTCTTCTGTTTACCATATTAAATTATTTTCTGAGAGGTTTCCTTTCTAAAACAATTCCCTTTGTCCTGTTCTGCTTTCTTGTTTTTTTTTTCTTTCTTTCTTTTCCTTGTTTTCTATTCTAGGACAATAGCTATGGAGAGTGAAGATTGCCCTTAGGGATGTCCACTGTCCACTTGACAGGTGGTGCATCCTAAGATATAGCTGCAGGGCCACGTAATTTGCTTATCTCCTAGCCGATTTTCCAGTGTCCAGGAGGCACTTATTTGCTTGTCTACACATTTGTTTGTTGGGGTAAAATTCACATAGCATCACATTTAAAACTGTACTCCAGGAATTTGCATGTCATCTTTGCACAGGGCGATGTCAATCTCTATATTGTTTTTTAAAGTGAGCATGGCCCATACTTAGTGTGACTCAAATGAGCTGAGGGGAAGTGACGGTCTATCCACTGCCTAGTTCTCTGAAAAACTAAATCAGGAATGACCATGCATTGCAGAACCTTCTTTGTACTGTCTCTGGTCAGTCCAGGGGATCATTCACTTCCCACGGAGGCTGATCAGCAGATAGCTGAAGAACAATGTCTGCTTGTCACCGCATTGCTTCCTGGAGCAAGTTAATAAAATGACACCATGGGAGGCAGCCGTACTGCTTCCTAGCCAGGAGCAGAAGCTCAGCTGGAGTTTCTAACTGAGCCTGAGAAACACCAGGTGGAAAATTTTGGCCATTATTGGTAGGTGTCCTACCTCCACAGAGAGATGTCATCACCTCTTCATGGAGTGTTCAAATAATTGCAAATAGAATAAGAAAGCAAATGGTGAGGTTTGAAGGATGCCTCCAACTGCCATGAAGCTCTGAGAATGTTAATGGGAACTGTCTGTGTGGTCATTAAACTTAATAAAAATTATCTCACAGAGTGTGGAGGATTCCAATGTTTTGATAATTATTAACTGTTTGTCCCAAATGACTGGCATATTTCCAACTGAGAGAAGACTCAGAGCCGTTTGGTATTAGGAAATTCAATCAGAGTTAAAGATTAGTCTACTTTCTCTTGAGGAACAGTTAGAATAAGTTGCCAACTATCCCAGGAGCCACGGAAATTGTCTCTAAAATGTATTTGCTATTGAGAATACTGCTTTGGGTTTAGTGCCACTTAGGCTACCATCCAAGTGATACATGAATGACTGAAGTTAGCTAGATGGAGCTTTGGTTCCTGTTAAGTCATAGAAAATCTATGATGTTGTTCTCTTTGCTTTCATAAAATGGGAAGAAGATCAATGGATTAGTGTCAAAGTTACACCAATAACTTGCATCAGTGTTGTAATAATGTTGATTTTTTTCCCCATCAAAGAGTAGGATGAAATAGCTTCTGCTGATGTGGTTTTCATTATGTGAGACTAAAATTAGAATAAAGCACTTCTGGAAAGTAAGATCAGATCTGAGGGAAACAAAATATCCCGACCTTTTAAAATCATCATTGCTTTTGTTTACCTCTTTAGCCTTGTGAAGTGTGGGAGTTATAACAAGTTACACACAAATAAAAGTGTTGAGTACACAATTGGAAGAGATATTATAGTATATTGTATGACCTCAGCTATGTATGTTCATTTAGTTAAAAAACATATTGGGCACCTGTTATGTGCCAGACATAGCACATGTGTTCAGTGTTGGGGGGATGCCATTGGGGAACAAAACCAAGTGTCTGCCCTCCTGAAACTTATGTGTAATAATATTAACAAAGGACTCATGTAATATTAAATCTCATCGAGGCCATTATGGACTGCTGGAGACAACCTTAGGGGGTAAAGAAAGAAACCTATGCTTTAAACCTAACTGTGCCACCACAATAGCTAAATGTCCTCTGAAAGTCACTGGTACTTTCCTTCCTAAAGGTCTGTAAACTTGTGAAGAGCAGCACTCGCACCTGGTTGTCTGAATCTCTTACATTGTCTTATTCTTCTGTCTCATAGATGTTCCATAAATGCTTTTTCAATGAAGGGACCTCATATTTTCTTAAATTTCTAGCCTTCTGTTTAAATATCATGGTTTTACAGACTACTTTTGACACTGAGAGTCAAGCTTTATGTCTTGCATTTGCCAGTTCTTAGATAAACCCTGTAAAAAAGAAATGCAGTAGAGATGCCCCTCCTTGCCCTCTCTGTTCAAATGCCAAAGAAGCCAAAGATTCATTCAGTGTGGCCCAGAGACTCCCTGACCTGGTATTCCCCTGGTTCTTCTATTTGTGTCTGCATCCAAGATGCTCTTGACTGGTCATCTAGCGTCCATCTGCTTGGCACTCTGATCCTAGAATTGTAGGTTACATCCCTGAGACACAGGGCCCTCTAAACCATGAGTGAGTCCACTGAAAATTTAAAATCCCATTTTAAGGGTGCCTGGGTGGCTTGATCCCATGATCCTGGGTTCCTGGGATCGAGCCCTATATTGGGCTCCCTGCTCAGTGAGGAGCTTGCTTCTGCCTCTCTCTGCCTGTCACTTCTCCTGCTTGTGCTCTTTTGTGCTCTTTCTCTGTCTGTCAAATAAACAAAATCTTAAAAAAATAAAATCCCATTTTATAAGCAAAAAGAGTTTTTCAATTCTTACTGGCAGTAAGATGAAAGATGTAGGGGATAGATAGGTCCTGAGCCAACAAAGGGATTCCCATTACATGGTAGCCATTTCTCCTTGCTTCTGACTTTTCCTCTACTGGCTGAACTGGCCCCCCAACCCAAATACAAGGATAGTCTCTGTCTTGTACATCTCTGCAGGTCTGACAAGCAACTTATTTGCTGAATAAATGAGTGAATGTATTCAGGCTGTCTTTGTTAGTTTAGGCTGGTATAACAAATTATCACAGACTGGGTGGCTTACATAACTAACTTCTATTTCTCATAGTTCCGGAGGCTAGCGGTCCCAGATGAAGGTGCTGGCAGATCTGTTGTCTGGCGAGGGCTCACTTCCTGGTTTAGAGTCTGCTGATTTTTTGCTCTACACTCATATGATAGACAGAAAGAAAGAGGAAGCAAATGATCTCATTATTATTCTTTTAAAGTACTAATCATTTCATGAGGGCTACAGCTTCATGAAGTAATTATCTCTCAAAGGCTTCACTCCCTAATGCCATCACACAATGGGGGGGAGGATGAGGATTTCAACATATGAATTTTGGGGAGACACAAACATTTAATTGATAGCAGGCTCAGTCTCTTTGTCTGGGATCCCTACTTCCTTTTCTAACATTTCTCCACAAATTGTTTATTATGACCATTGGGTTTGCGATCGTCATCATCTTAAATTTTGGTATAATTTTAGTATCTACACTTATGTCTATATTTAAAACCTTCAGAGATTCTGGTACACATCCCACCAAGATGAGCATATTGCAGTTATCTCCTAAATAAGTAATTAAAGGAAACCTTTGAAACTTGAATATAGATTAGGTATCAGAAATTATTAGAATCAGAAAATTGTTAATAATTTCCTTAGGAGTGATATAATAGGTGTGATCCTGTAGGAAAAAATAGATTTTTAGGAGATGCATGATTGTACATTTAAGGGTAAAGGGACACAATATTTATTTTCTAATGACTTGCAATATCTATTTATTATCTATCTATATGTATCAATCTAGGTAAAACAAATATGGCCAAAAGGTAATATCTTGAATTCTAGATGATGTATCTATGTGGGGATCTTCACTCTGTTCTTCCATATATTTGTGGATTTTTATTGAAAGCATTGGAAAAATTATATAGGAGATGTTTATGATCTCAGGCATAAATGTGACTCCAGAGGGTCTGTTTCAGGTTTGTGTCCCACCAGAACTGCATATGAACCATTAGTGTTGGGGAATAAGCTTTCCTTCAGGAAAGCATTCCTGTGTCTTCTTTGGCAGCCTATTCTCTATTTTTATAATCTTTCCTGTCAAGAAGGTCTCTCTGATGTCTATTACAAATGGTAAGTGAAATCATTGAGGCTTTGGGCTATTTTGTCATCTTTCGATTTCAAAACTTAGTCAGAGGTTTTTTTTTTTTTCTTTACTTTTCCTCAAGATTCAGATTCCCATAGGCATTCTGGAATGGCTGGTGAGACAAGCGTCTCTCTAGTGTGGTCTGATGTTTACTGGAATCTCTGAAGGGAGACAGGAGGCAGTGATGATGCTGGGCTGCCTCTGTGTGCTCCCTGCACTCTGGCTTCATGCTCTGCTCGGAAGGGAGGCTTTCCCTCCTTGACCTTCCTGTCTGACATAGCACCCCATTACTCTCTCCCTGTTCCCTTGAGTTACTTAAAAAAAAAATTAAAATTGTTGCCTCACGTTCTATCACACATTTGTTATTTATTAATTATTGCACATTTCCTCCACGAGTGGGGTGCTCTGTGAGAGTGGGGCCTTTGGCTGTGTCATGGGTTCCCCAACTTAAATGTACCTCTGAATCTCCTGGGGGCTGCCTAAAAAAGCAGATTGCTGGTCACCCCCCTTGAGTGTGTGGTAAGTCAGAGGTGGAGCCCAAGAATCTGCATTTATTTTTTTCTTTTCCTTTTTTAAAGATTTCATTTATTTATTTGACAGAGAGAGAGAGAGAGAGAGAGAGAGAGAGAGAGAGAGAGATATCACAAATAGGCAGAGAGGCAGGCAGAGAACGAGAGAGAAGCAGGCTCCTCACCTAGCAGAGAGCCCGATGTGGGGCCTGATCCCAGGACCCTGAGATCATGACCCGAGCCGAAGGCAGAGGCTTAACTCTCTGAACCATCCAGGTGTCCCAAGAATCTGTATTTCTAGTAAGTTCCCTGTTAATGCTCCTGGTCTCCGCACCAGATTTTGGGGACCACAGTTTTATTATGCGCCAATGTATCCCAGGTTGTGGAATCATAAATGCTTCCTAAGAACTTGCTGAATGGATGAATGAGGGGATGAATGAAGCTGGTTTGCTGATGTGATCACTGGGCTCTGGGAACTGGAGAACTTTGAAAACCCAATAACAAGCAGCTGAGGAAGCCAGTGTGATTCCCATGCTGGAGGCCACTGGCTTGGGGCCCATGTCCAGGCATGTTTTGCTTAAAAGAGCTTGAACACCCCAAATCATTGTTTTAAGTCTCCTTACCAACACTTGACAGGGAATTTAGGGATGTTTAGGAACATTTTAAACTTCTGTGGATGATGTCATACAGGATAACCTCTATTTAATTCCCTTTAATGTCCTAACTGGAAAGAGAACATGGAAGCAGATGATCCAGTGGTCTTTATCAGAACAACCCAGTGGTCTGAATTCTGTAGGGCATTTCTTCTTTTTTTGGGCTTTAGTATCTTCCTAGGATGCTATTCCTTTGTTAGGAATATTGCCTTCTAGTCAGTTCCTCGAAGGGAACTACTGTCATTAGAGACACTTCATTTGGACTTGCGTGCTTACTTGGGAAGCCACCAAGAGACCATTCTCTAGTTGTATCTGATCTTCAGAATATCATGGAAAGAGAAGTTAGTTAAGTGCCTCGAATACTTTTCCTCGAACTACATGTGATAATTTTCTACTGATATAAATAAAACATGCTGTTGGCCCTGTAGAGAATTAACTCAGTGCTGGATAATAAGAACAGAACAATCCTAGGTATTATTATTAGCACTGTGTTGTGTTTGAGTAAAACAATAGTTTCCAAATGATACAAATGATCTCATCTTTCTTGGAATTACTCTGTAATGGACAGTTTGGTGCTTAAAGGACTTAACTGGGCAGTTTATCTTAACAGATGTACATTCGTTGGTCAAGACTGTATACATGCTCTAGAGTGAAGATAAGTTCTAGTCTGAAAATGCATGTGTGTGCATATGTACACACACACACACACACACACACGCACACACACACCATTGCCAACTAAATATATGGTTGTATGCCCCTGGAATCTGAGCTGAAAGAAGGAGTGCTGCCTTGGGTTGGGTGTTGGGGGAGTGGGGGCCTGGGATGTTTTCAAAGTTCTGTTTCGGTGTCAGATTGAGTGGAGATAGAGCATCCATTAATTTCGCAGAGCATCTGGGATCTTTAAAGCCAGAAAGAGTCCTACAATTTATCAATCTTAATTTGCTCACACTGCAGTTAGAGAAGACCTCTAGGAAACTCTGACAGGACACAGATGTTCCTTCCCCATTCGGCTGCTATCACACACACCAGCAGAGCTGCCCAGCTCCACCACCCCAGCTCCGCCCCCGGTGAGCCTGGTTCCTTGCATCTTTTGTCTGCTATGTGAGTACCTAGATAGCATGGAGCAGCAGAAACACATAAGTCTGTTGGTATCCTGTGGGTAGCCCTCCTTGTACTGGGAAGCTCCCCTATTTTCAGCTGTTGGCACTGCGGCTAGGTGAAATTTTCAATCTAATAAATGTTTGTTTTCTTAATATGGAGATGGAGAGGGTGTTTGGGACACTTTTAGTTCTTAGCAATGCTCTCTGGCATCAGCCATGTTGTAGGCCAGTAGAAGGGTTATGATTGTTCCTTCATTATTTTAAGTTCCTTGAAGGCAGGAATTGGATCTTACAAATCTTTTGTTTTCCTGTTGTTTCTTCTACTTCTATAATGCCTTATATGGCAGTGCTCAAATAGTGTGAATGGCCAAATGGGATCATTAGACTCTCACCACTGTAGTCTCATATATTCATCTTCTCCTTTTAAATTTCTTCTTGGAGATGGGATTGTTAGTTCCATAGGATTAAAAGCCAACCAACAAACACATTTCTCCATTGTTAGGTTATTAATTTCCTGTGACGTCCTCTGTCCTGGACCAGGCTCTGGGCACACAGAAGACAAGACAGAAAGAGCTGGTGGTTGAGGCAGAGAAGTGAGCCCTGTGGATAAATGCAATTGGGGTGGGGCAGGGGCATGTCCTGGGTTTTATGAATGTGGATAGCCCCATTTATTATTCTAGTCCAGGGGTCAGAGAGGAGAAAGCAATACTTATTTTGATTCCTAAAGCATGACAAGGTAAAGATGAGGATGAATGTTAGCACACATGGTATTTTGTTGTCGTGGTGGTTGCTTTGATGGCAAGGAGAGGGAGTGTAACTTCGCTATATCTTCCTGGTGGGGAGCCTATGCATGGAAGAAGAGCTGATTTTTCTGATGTGACACAGAGGCATGAGAGTCTTGGCATTTGCACTATTCCTTTGATTTTAGCTATTATATTTCAGAAGGCTTCAGTAAAAATGTAAATGCTCCCAGGGAGAGGTAATAAAAAAGTCATTATTCATAGATGTTTTCTAGTCACCTCTCTGGGCTATGAAGAAATGAGCAATGTGGCCATTGACTTTTGAAGGGAATAGGTGAAGTTCAGAAGAAGGAAGGAAAACCAGAGAGGATAAGATCTTGAGGTTCTCAAGTGGGTTTTAGGGAAACACTGTTTCACCCTAATCCTATGGTCTTAATTTTGCTCCTTTTAGAAGTTTCCATGACCAAATAACTTGGGAGGTACGTGCTTAAAAAGAGTGAAAGTTTATTTATAAAAGACTTTTCAGAGCCTCCATGATGCCAAGATGCATGGTGATTCTCCAAGAGATGTTATGACATTAAATATTTCCTGAATATTTTTGACTATGGAACCCCTTTGTTGGAAATTTTTCTGGTGTTAGTGTTCCAGGAAACACACTTGGGAAAATTCTGGTTTGGTGTATGGAGTGGCTGAAAGGAAAGACAACTCTAGGAGGGGCCCCATTGTGGGGCCAAAGCATTGGTCAAAGCATTACATGGTGAAGTATTTTGAGTTGAGTCATTTTTACCAAGGATCAGCCTAATTTCTTGCTTGAATATTTGTTTGTGCCTGACCTACTGTTGAGTTGGGAATATTTTGGTTCTGTAAACAGTCTCCCCTTATTTATTTACCCTTGTTTTTGAGATTAAAGTTTTACACCATGCTTTCTAAAATGAGGCAGACCCATAGAGTGTCTGAGCTCTTATGCACTTGCTTTCCAGCAAAATGTGCCAGCTTTGTCTATAAATGTCCTATGCAATCCATCTTGTCCACTTGACCTCTTTTATCTTGCTTAGTTTATCAGTTCATCTTGGAAACACACACTTTCATCAGACTGACCGTGACTATTTATATATGTTTGGAAGACATTCCGCTGGAAATTACTCTCAAAATGTCCTGTTCAGTGTAGCAGGAGAGCTGTAATAGGGGTAATAGGACCTTACTGTTCATCACTGTTTTCCTTAAGCTAGTTTCCTGCAGTGTTATCAGCCAGTTGAGGATTAAGAAAATCTCCTGCAGGCATTCCAAAACTTCCTTCCAACTCTTTTGGTTTCTGGAGCAAGAAATATTTAAGCAGTCTCTTTGCTAAAAGCTGAGAAGGCAAAATCTAAGAGCGGAAAGAGGGGGAGAGCTATTTGTTTTACTTCAACTATTTAAATGTCTACCATGCCCAAGAGCCTGTGCTTTGCACTGCAAAACATATGGGAAGGGACATGATATGGCCATGTAGCCCTTGCCATTGGGAGGCGGACAAGAGAGGAAAACAAGGTATTTACACAACTGATTAATGCTCAGGCAGATAAATGCCAACACAAAATGCTCCAAGACTCACTCACCCTCTAACTGGGGTGGAGGAAGAGTTTCCTGTGACTTCAAGAGGTAGCATTGGAGACAGACTTTGAAGGATGGCCTTTCATCTTGAAGGCAATTAGGAATGATGTTTCTTGAGGGGAAAGGCTGAGAGCAAAGATGTGTGTCCAAGAAGCAAGAGGCATGTCCAGAGGTGTGTCCAAGAAGAAGAGCAATTGTTTGGATATTAACACTGGCTCATCGTGGAATGTCTCGTGAACAGCAGGGGTCAGTCTGGACTCCTCTGCTTCCAATCCCTTTTGCTCAACAGGTTCCCAAGTCCTATGTGTTTTCTCTCTCAAAACCCCTACCACTCTATGCTTAGTTTATCTCTCCTCACCCATTGTCTTGCAACCAACACCTACCTGGCTGTCCTCTTTCCTCCTGGTAGGCCTCTGATCTGCTCTCCACATTGCTGCCAGAGCAGACTCGGGGAAGATGAATCCACTCCTACTATGTGCCTCCTATATGCCTTCCACAATGGCCTGTGGCCAGCTGCGGAGAGCCCAAATTCCCCACCATGGCCTGGGCTCCATAGTCAGATGAACAAACGATGGCTCAGAGGCTTTATCATTACAAGTTATGTGAGCAGCTCTGTCCATCTGAGTTATGTAACTAAAACTCAGTTTCATCATCTATAAAGTGGGCATCACGAGCAGCCATCATTAGTATTCTTATTGTTGACTTCTCTCCTCATCTTTCCCTGCCCCCAGCCCCAAGGCCCTGCTTATATCCCCAGGTGCACAGAGCTCTCACTGTGTCCTACCTCTGTCCTACTGTCCCTCCTGTTCCTCCTTCTGCCTGTCTTCTGAGGCTCACCTCCAGCATCTCCTGCTCTAGGAAATCTGCCCAATATTCTCTCCTCTGTCCTCCTGAGTCCCTGGGATCGTGATAGATCCCTTTGCTGTGTTCCCATCCCCCCAGTACTGACCTCACCATGTATGTGCCTTCCTTTTCCCATACCTGGCTGACTGTTTCTCCAGGATAGATTCCCAGAAGTGGAATTACCAGCTAAATGATACATTTTGAAGTTAGATACCCAGTGCCAGACTGTGTTCTTGAAAGGGTATCAATTTCGACTCCCACAAGCAGGACCTTATTTCTCTTGGCTATTGCCTAGTCAACCCTGGGTAGGATCACTCTTTTCAGTGTTTGCCAATCTGATAGGTGAAATATGATATATTATTGTTTAATGGGACTTTCTTTGATCTCTACTAGCATTTTGTAGTACCTGTATTTCTACCTTTGTGAATTACCTTCTTGTTTTATGCCCATTTTGTGTGTGTGTGTGGAAAATCCCTCTTTACCTTACTGATTGTAAGGTAAGATTGTAAGGCATTGTAAGATGCCTTCAGTATTTGGTAATAGTCTTCTCTCTGTGAATCATCCATTTGAAATATTTGTATCATATAATAAATTTGTGAGCATGTGTGTATGTGTGTGTGTGTGTGTGTGTGTGTGTGTGTGTTCATGCTTACATCTAGTCTCTGGATGCTTCATTCTTTTCTATTGATCTGTCTTTCCTGTGTGAGTTCTGTGCTATTTTTAGTTAATGTGGCATGATAGTATGTTTTCATATACTTTCAGCAGATCAACCCTCAACAGCCTTGTTTTGGGTAATTTTCCCATGGCCCTGACCTTGTGACCCTGGAAGGAGTAAAGGAATCATAACCACCTGCTGTCCTGGGAGGTGCTTGGAATGCTGGCAGACCCAGCAGATCTGAGTGCCCTGGAGTGGTGTGTTCTTTTAGAAATCTTCAAGATTGGGGGATGGTGTCAGATTCAAGGTTACTTGCAGAGCCTCGGGGTCTCTGTGCTGGCTCCACCCTCTAGCAGTGCCTGTGCACTGTGTTCTGTTTCTGTAACAGTCTGTAACAGTGAGGGGTGGGTTCTAGAAATTAGATATGTTATCTTCTGGAGACTGATGACAGTTCAGGGCAAGGATTATGGTGAGCAAGGGCCAGAAAAAGAATGACATGACTTTGAACCCTGTTGTCATTCTTATTCATGCTCAGTAACAACGTGATCTCTGCAAGAGGAAGATTTCCACATTCCTAAAATTGGGATAGCTAAGTTGATCTATTACTCTTAAAATAAGAATATGAGAAATGAAGGATTGCAGGCATGAACACTGGGGACTAGAACACTGTGTGAAATGTTCCTCTACAGGAGGAATGAGATGTTGTTTATTCATGCCATGAAATTCTTTTCATTTATTTTTAGGTTCAAGGGGAGAGGGATTTTACCCTCGTACCTTACCTGGGCCCCTTCCTTTCTTGAAGTCAGAGCCCTTGAATTTGCCATGCCTTCATTCATATATTCATGCTACTCACCACTGAAACTGTCTAGTTCTCTTAACTCAATCCAGTCTCACAAAATACCAAGTGCCAGAAACAGACTGGGATAGGCAGGAAGCAAGGTTTGGATTAAGCCCTTAGAGAGGAGCTGCTGGAGAACTGTTATGTGAGGAAGGGACATGGTTACACAGGTCAAATTCCACTGAAGCAAGGCTGGGGTTAAGCCTTCTGTGGCCTACGCTTCCCTAGAGACCAGTGGTTTTCCTTTAAGTAGGTTATCCCCTAGGGGTGTAACAATCTTTTGTTGTGCATTTTTGTAGTGACTAGATTTGACCTATAAATAGAAATTGCATGAATGTGTTCTTCTGGGCATTTGGAGCAAATCAGCCCTAAACTCAGCTTTCCGAAGTGACTTGCTAGATTATGGGCAAAGTATAGTTTCTCTTTTGTAAGAAGAAACTGTCACATTTCTGAGTGGTGTTGTCATCAGCAAATGTGCAATATGTGGAATTCTCTACAACACTGCTAGAGTGTCACGATGTCTTAGGGCACCTTATGTCTGCTCTGAGTTTACAAAAATGAAACCCAGATTTTCTTTCTAGAGTTGTAAACAGAATTACTTCCAAGTAGAAGCGTGGTTAGGATGAGTACAAATTAGTACTTAATTCACTTCTAGCTGTGTTTTATCATTTTTGGTGTCTGCATTCCTGAACACAATGAGTTCAGGAATGGACTCAGGGATACGAAAAGTGCTCCTTTCAGTTTCTCTCGCCTAGCATAGGGCGATACCTTGTGGGATGGTCAGTAGTCCAAAAAAACAAAACAAAACAAAACAAAAAACCAAAAACAACAATTTTCCCCAATCAGGATTTGATTGAATGTGTAATGAACACACCAAAATATGTCTGGTGTTTGTTTTGTTTTGTTTTCACTGGCACCTGTCTTCATAACTTTTCCCAGGAAATAATGAGTTCCCCTTAGTGGGGACAAAAGATACTTGTTGAGTGTGTACACATGCCAGACACAGAGATGGGCTCTGGTGGCCCAGGGGCAAAGGCAGAGTCCCTGACCCAAATTCTGGCATCCGGGTGGATGGAGAAATGAATGTACAAGGAGCATCTGTGAGGTTGGGAGGACACATCAGAGGGGCAGCTAACCCAGTTGGGGGATAGGGATGCGGAATGACCAAAGGCTTTCGGGAAGGGTGACGTCTGACCTGACTCTTGACAGAGAACTGAAGGAGGGGATGAGAAAAGTACTCCAGGCAAGGGGAATAGCATTGAGACGTCATGAAACCTGGGAAGTAGCTCAGTGTGGGGAGTGAGCTGGGCACTATAGGAAAGGGCGTGTCTGGGCATCGATGGCGCTGTGAAGCGTTTCACATACCATCATCTGGAGGGTGAGAAGTGGGCAGATGAGTCAGGGTGGTGGGCAGGCGACACAATCAGACCAGTACTTTGGAATGATCTGTTTGGGGAATGGTGGGCAAAGGATGGAAAGAGATTGCAGGTATTGAAAACAATCAGCAAGTTGTTGTTAGTGATGAATGTGGAGAATAAAGCAGGCTTGGACTAGAGCAGTGACACAAAGGATGGGAAAGATGCTTCTCACTGAACAGATGGTTTTGATGGCAGGGATGGAGAGGGAGAGCATCTAGAATAATTTCCTGGATGTTTAGGGGAACTGAAAGCAGAGCTACCAGCTGATACAGAGAATAGAGAAGGAGGAGTAGGGGAGCAGAGGATGAAGAGCGGAGGATAATGATGTGTTCAGAGAGGATGTGGAGAACCTGAGTGTACATGTTGTTTGTGTGTTTGCTTATTTTGCATTCATGTCTGTAGCTCAGGAATAAACCTGGCCTAGAGACAATCCTCCCTCCCTCCAGCTCCTGGTAAGCATTTATCTACTCTCTATCTCTATGAATATCACTACTCTAGAAAGTTGGATCATACAATATTTGTACTTTTGTGATGTTATAGTATATGTCAGAATTTCCTTCTTTTTTTTTAATTTTACTGATTTATTTGACAGAGAGTGCACAAGCAGGAGAGGGAGAGGGAGAAGCAGGTTCCCTGCTGAGCAGGGAGTCCGATGTGGGGCTCAAACCCAGGACTCTGGGATCATGACCAGAGCTGAAGGCAGATGCCTAACAGACTGAGCCATCCAGATGCCCCTGAATTTCCTTCCTTTTTGAGGCTGAATAGTATTCCACTCTGTGGATAAGCCACATTTTATTTATCCATTTATCTGTTAACAATGTTCAGGTTGTTTCCACCTTTTAACTGTGAATAGGGGTGTGCAAGCACCTACTTGATTCCCTTTTTTAATTCTTCTGGGTACATGGAATTCCAGATCCTAAGGACTTCCATGTTTAATTTTTTGAGGGACCTCCACACTATTTTTTCCACAGTGGCTGCACCATTTTACATTCCTACCAGTAGTGCATGAGAGTTCCTATTTCTCCACATTCTCACTGCTACATATTTTCTGTTTTTTGTTCATGTTTTAAAAGATTTTTTTATTTACTTATTTGAGAGGGAGAGAGAGAGCATGAGTAGGAGGGACAGAGGGAGAGAATCTCCAGAAGAATTGCACTCAGTGTGGAGCCAATTGTGGGGCTTGATCTCAAGACCCTGAGATCATGACCTGAGCCAAAATCAATTTTTAGGCAGCTAACCAACTGAACCACCCAGGTGCCCCCATTTGTTTTTTTGATAATAGTTTGGCAACTCTTCTTTTAACTTTTCTCTCTTTGGAGCTTGTGGCAGAGATTGCTATGTGTTCTCCAAACTCCATCTACTTTTTGCTTTGGGGTACATGGCTAAACCGCATTTCCAGGCATGCCTTATCCTTAGGGAGAGCTGTGTGACTGACTTCTGGCCAATCAAGTCTACAATCAAGTGTTGCTCCTTGGCCAGGCCCATAAAATCTTCCTTTATGCTGATCCCACCCACTGGCTGAATGCAAGCCTCCAGGGACCTCAGGGAGGGCAGAGTCACAGGACACAAATACTGTTACTGATCAAAAGATGCCACTGTAGACTGTTACATGGCAAGAAATAAAATTTTATTGTGTTAAGTCACTGGAATTTGGGGCTGTTTGTCATAACAATTACTGTACCTTCATATGGGACCTGCATAATCTTTTACTTCTGTCTTTCTCAGCAAAGCTCTTCATTGCCTTGCAAGATTAGCTTTCTTTGCTTCAGTATGGAGGAGGCAGAAGACAGCCCACTTTTAACTTTGCATGTTCCCACCTCCTTCCAGTTGGAGAATGAGTGGAGAGAATTAGTTTTGCTGAATTCCAAGTTCCTGTGATCTAGATAGAGAGTCTGGGGCAGATGTCCCTCCCTGTGCCAGTCTGCTATGGCCTGAGCAGGGGGCCTCTACCCACCAGCTGTGGGCTGAGTGGGCACATCCTGTGGAGAAAGGGGTTCTGGGATTCATGAGCATCTCTCAAGGCATCTACCACAATGCGGTTTCTTGAAATGAGGTCAAAGTTTCCCTGATTCAGTATCACCTACTTAGCCAGGACCTCGGTGGTGGAGTGGGGGGTGGGATGGCTTCAGAAATCTGTCCTTTGGACACTCCAGGTGCTGTGGACACCTACCCCTGTCAGAGAGCTGCTATATTACAAGACCCCCACTGGCATTTTAATGCCTTATCTCCATGAAAGTGTATACAAAATCATCTGAGACATACAGTTAAATAACCTGCCATCAAAGTTCGTCAGGAATGGGCCTGTGAAAGCTCTCTTTGATTTCAATCTGAATACTATTTCTTCCTGTTTAATCAGTCTCTTGATGGGTTCTCAGTTCCTTTCTGGTTCTGAACCGAGGGCTTCCTTGGGCATTGTAGCCTCATATGCTTTTAGAGACCAGTCGAGGACCATAAATAAAAGCTGCCAAAGGGTTTAAGGCAATTAGAGATGATGGGATCCTGAGAAAATGGACCAGTGTGTCACGTCAAGGCTTGCAGACTCACAACTCACCTATCAGCCGTAGTCTAACGAACGCGCGTCCAGAGGCTGCCCTCGACCAGAGGCTGAGAGTTTGGGACCTTCTTTCTTCCATATCAATCTGTTCTGAAGCCTTTAATCTTTATTTACATGACCTCTTTGCCGAGAGTCATTTCTGCTCCTTTTTGAAAGAAAAAAATATGTAGAGAAGGAAACTTCTGAAGTTCATCTGAACTACATGAAAATAATCAGTACTGAGGAAAGGCCTTCTGTCTCAAGTGTCATCATTTCTAGTAATATATGTTAGCAATGTTTTTCCCTAAAACTATAGTTGTTTAAATGTTGGAATTAGGGTAATACATAAACCTCAAGGCAAATTTGGAAGAGAAAAATTAAGCAAAATGAATTCGTTTCTTCATCCAAAAGCAATCACTGAACATTTGGATGTATTTTGTATTTTGTATTTTTTTTTTAAAGAGAAAGAGAAAAAAAAAATTCTAAGCAATCTACATACTACTGAGCATGGAGCTTGATTTCATGACCCTAAGACTATGACCTGAGTTGAAATCAAGAGTTGGGTGCTCAACTGACAGACCACCCAGGTGCCCCCCAAAATAATTTTTTAAATGTCTTCTTAAAAGGATATAGCCTTTATCCTTCCAAAAAGCATGAGAAGACAATTATACAAATCACTTCTAAGTGATTGCTTATGTTCATCCATATATATGCATATATTATTTATGTATATATTTATATATATAATTGCAGTCATGCTGGGTGGGGCATAGGTGCATGTGTCTGCATTTTTTTTTGAACCATGTATCGAGGCTACCTTTCCACGTGCCTTATGACAACCGCTAACCGTTGAAGAATACTTGGCAGGTGTCAAACAGCAGTCTGAGATCTTTATGGGTACCACCTGGCTGACTTCTCACAACAAAGTGGGGGCTGTTTTAAGTCCCCTTTTCAGATGAAGAACCCCTGGGCACAGAGAGGATCAAAGCTTGCTGTTCACACAGTGGTGCAACTGCATGGAGATACCTGCAGTCTGACTCAGACAGGTGTCACCCACCACGCTATGGTCTTTCCTGCTTCTGCACTATTGGCCAGTGATTTGCAAACACTACTGTCATTTTTTAAAACTATCAATGTGAATTGATGGTTAGGTACTTCCCAGAATCTTCCTATTGCCAATATGACAGTGATATGGTGCATATAGGCATGTCTCTCTCCATAGTAGATGTGAAGCAATGGGCATGGCTGAGTCATCCGTTATTGGGTATTTAAGGTTTTGTTACATAGTACTACAAAGCTCTACAAATTCGTATTCCAACCCAGTTTATGAGAATCACTGTTTCCTTGCCAATACATGGCAATGATCATTTCTGCTAATGTAATAGGTGAAGAAAAACCACATCTCATTTTTTAAAAATTGCATTTTCTTTATTATTAGTGATGATTTGTATGTTTATTGGTCATTTTAACCTCTCTTCTGTGAGTTGTCAAGAGCCTTGGCCCATTTTTCTATTGGGTTCTTTATTTTTTCTTACTGTTTCTGGGATTCCTTCTTATATTCTGCATAGAAATCCAGCGTCCACTTCAGGTCATATTAAAAAGGGTGAGAGACAACCTAGGGTATGAATGAAGAGCACAGCCCCTGAATCCAGGCTGCCCAGATTCTGATCTTCCATCTGCCACTAAATAGCTGTGTGACCTTGACCAAATTACTCAACCTCTCTGTATCTCAGTTTCCTTATCTGATAAATGGAAAGGGCAATCATAGTAGCTACCTCACATTGTGTTAAGATTCAATGAATGAGGGCAGAGGGGAATGGCAGGGTCTGGCCACCCTGCAGTGGTCGGGGAAGGAAAGTCAGTGTCGTTGGGTCCATGCATGGACTCCACACCACAGCCCCCAGTCCATCACACATACTCTTATGTCCCAGGAGGCAGACTGCCAGCACCTGCCTTGTCCAGGGTCACTTGCCCTCTGGCATCTGTTTGGGGCTGGCTGTGCTGGTAGGAGATAGGACGGAATGAAGGAGAGGTCAGAGAATTCATTCCTTTTATTCTTTCCCAGTATGGCCACAGATTCGCCCTCTGTAGATAATTCTTTTAATATTCTTCAGTTAAATCCTTTAAATGTTCATTAAGTGTCCTGCTGGGATGTTAATATAGCCATGGAAAGGAAATGAATGCAAATATGAAACTGTAAGACAATGTTGTAGAAGAGAGGAAGGCAGCCAAGGCTGACACATGTGATAATTTAGTAATCTGGCTGCAAATCTGCAGGTTTTAAAGAAATACAGTGAGCAAAGTCTCTAGCTGATGACTACTCTTATGATGTTGTTCATTTTGGGCACAAGCTAACAAATTGTTTCCACAATATGAGGGGCTCAGTGCTCAGTTGAGATTTAAAGTATGTGGTTTGGTGCTGTAGCACAAAACTATCTTCCGGTGTGAGTATTTGTGTTATTTCTGTTGGGGGAGGAAAGTGAATGGGAAAAGGAGGGAGTAGGCAGTGCTGCTGTCAACACATAATTAAAAGGATTTTTTAAGGTCATGTTTTTAAGGGACCTATGATTCTGAGGAGATAACAAGGATAAAATGCGGCTTGAGCTACAGAAGCATTGAAAGAATTTTTAGTGATTGTATACAAAACCCTTTGACCTGTGTACTAAGACTTGCCCAAGGCTTTAAAACTCCTTTAAAAATAACCTCACTACAGCTGTGTGAAGGATTGCCACATTCTTACCCACTTTCTATAAATAAGAACACTATGGCATAGACTTGGCCAAGATGATACAACAGAAAGACTGAATTAAAAACTTAAACCTCTTACATGATGGATTACTAATTATAGGCAGATAATATTTAAGGAGCAGGAAGCCATCCTACATAACTGTGATTATCTACTTCTTGTCTCCCATTCATTGGACCCATGGAAAATGTCCCTTTTCTCCCAGTTTGTCCTGAGTAGCTTTGCATTTACTACTTAATATTACCCACATGATGTCAGATGTGAAGTTGTTAAAGTATAAATATGCTTCAACTGCTGCTCTGGCAAGTGTGGGGAGCATGGGTTGGCGAGGTGTTGTCATTTAAAGATGTTATACAAAGAATCACGGCCACCCCGTTTCCACACCATGGGCATTTGTCTCAAATGCAACTCTTGGCAGGAAGTACCATTTCCTGTCCACCGCATCTCAAACAGGCCATATCTTCTCTCTGCAGTGTCCTGGAGGCCCCCCTCAAGGGAGTTCAGAGAGAAAAACAGAGAGCAGGAGAATTTTGAAGACAGCCATTTTTTTGCAAACCAATTTGGAGAAAAATAAAGCCTCCATCAAAACAGGTGGTTAGCTTTGGAAAACAGTGTGGAGATTCCTTAAAGAATTAAAAATAGAGCTACCCTATGACACTGCAATTGCACTACTGGGTATTTACCCCAAAGATACAGATGTGGTGAAAAGAAGGGCCATATGTACCCCAGTGTTTGTAACAGCAATGGCCACGATCACCAAACTGTGGAAAGAGCCAAGGGACCCTTCAACAGATGAATGGAGAAAGAAGATATGGTCCATATATACAATGGAATATTACGCCTCCATCAGAAAGGATAATACCCAACTTTTGTAGCAACATGGATGGGACTGGAGGAGATTATGCTGAGTGAAATAAGCCAAGCAAAGAAAGTCAAGTATCATATGGTTTCACTTACTTGTGGAGCATAAGGAGTAATATAGAGGACAGTAGGAGAAGGAAAGGAAATGGGAAGTGGGGTAAATCGGCGAGGGAGATGAAACATGAGAGACTTTGGACCCAGAAACAAACTGAGGGTCTTGGAGGGGAGGAGGTGGGGGAATGGGTGAGTCTCGTGGTGGGTATTGAGGGCACATATTGCATGGAGCTCTGGGTGTGGGGCATAAACAATGAATTTTGGAACACTGAGAAAAAAACAGGTGGCTAATAATTAAGAATTTAAATATTGCTTGTTGATGAGGCTATTTATGGTCAGTTCATCCATGAGACTGTAAACACCAAAAGGGAGAGGAATGTTTTGTTTACTATTGTATATTGAGTGCTTTGCCTACAGTAGCACTGAAAGATAACCAATGAAGGTGTATTAAAAATTCGAAGAGTTTAGTTGAGCAAAAATTGATTCTAATTGGGTAGCGATAAACCAGAAGTGTTTAGGAGTACTCTGCTGACAGGAACTAGGAAAAAGACTTATCCACAAGGAAAAGAAATTAGTCTACAGCTTAAGGAAAGTCTATAGCTTAATTCTTAATTGGCTGTTTGTGATTGGTTCTCAGATTTAAGGTTTTTTAAAATATTTATTTATTTTGAGAGAGAGAGAGAGAGAGAGAGAGAGAGAGAACACAGGGGAGAGGGGGAGAGGGTGAGTAAGAGAGAGAATATCAAGAAAGCTCCTCACTGAGCACAGAGCCCAATATGGATCTCAATCTCATGACCCTGAGATCATGACCTGAGCTGAAACCAACAGTCAGATGCTCAGCCAACTGAGCCACCCAGTAACCATCAGATTTGTGAGGGTTGAAAATTTGTCTTGTGAGCTTGAAGCATTTACACGCTTACATTGTGGTCTGCTTACACAGGCCACCAGAGCATCAGAGGCACCTTATTCCAATGGCTTCCCTGTTTAATTAACTTAGCAGTAGTTACTAATGTTTATCTATTAAATGCATAAGCGAATGAATTCACAAGCAAAGACTTAACAGAAGGGGCCATGAAGAATGAAGAAATCCAGAGAAGAGAGTGTGAGTTAGATCACCTTGAAACTGCAGGAGATAATTCAGTTTGGACTTCGTGGCAATTAAGTAATAGTCCCCATCCCATACCACCCATGCCCATGTTCGAATCCATGGAACTCGTGAATGTGCTGTGTTCCATGTTGAGGGGAAATGAAGGATGCAGATGGAACTAAGGATGCTAATCATGATTGGTGGTTTTAAAGTGATTATTCTGGATTATCCAAATGGGCCCAGTGTTGTCATAAGGATCCTTTAAAGTGACCAAAAAGGTAGAAGAAGAGGTCAGGATTCAAGGTCAGCAGATGCTGAGCTGCTGGCTTTGAAGATGAAGGGAGGGGACACAAGCCAAGGAAGACAGACAATCTCTGGAAGCTGGAGGAAGGCAAGGTAATGAGTTCTCATGGGGAGCTTCCAGATGGAATATCATCCTCCTAAAACTTATTTTAGCCCAGTGAGACCCATTTCAGACTTCTGATCTGCCTGCAGAACAGGAAAATTTGCTTCTTCCTATCAGAGGTGAGTGTATAATTTCAGACCTAGCCAACTGGAACATTGGATTTCCCTAGTTATTAGTTAACTTAAGAGGTGGACATATGTGAGTCAATTAAGAGTAAAAGACTTTTTCTGGGACCTTTGGAAGAGAGGCTTATGGGCTTGAACCCTGGAACTGTGGGGAGCCATATTAACACCATGGAGAGCTAAAATCTAAAGGCAATGTGAGGACCTCAGAGTGAAGACAGATTGGATCCCAGGATCAAGCTGCTCTTGAATTTCTCTGCTACATGAGCCAAGAAACTCCTTTCATATATTTTCATCATAGAGTATGGGTTCGGCATGCCTAATACGTTTTCATCTTTGAAAAGATCTGTGTTAAAGCAGGCCCATTCCCAATACTACTGGTTATAACTCTGTGTAGACATGTGGTCAGTTTGAATCTATCTAACTGTTAGTGTCAAGGTGATAACAGCAAGACAGTACCCTATGATGGAATTTTGCTGTCCCAAGTCTCACTTCTTTGTGTGTTCCACATTAGAATATTATTGAGCATAATGAAATTCCTCTCGATCATTTGAAAACATTAGCTAGTAAGAGTTCTAAGTATTACCAGGAGGTCATTTTTAAGGCACAATAAATTTTTTTTAATGATTTGTCTTCCCTAAAAAAAAAAAAAGTTTAGTTTTCTTGTGGTTTATCCATATTTAATTAATCTCTTTCTTAAAAACTCACCAACTTGATTTTATACACATTGGCGGTTTTATTAGTTGAGGCCTATTTGTCACTGGGTTATTCTACATCAAAGAGAAAAATTTTCTCTCTGTGGATGCCTCTTAGGAGGCTTCATCTTGGGCTCGTGCCTGCCTTCTGTTCACATGGGGGGACTCGCCAATTCAAGGGCTTGTCGGGGCCAGGTGGGTCATGGGCTTGGTGGGCTGGGTGGGGAGCGTGGTTAACAAGAGAGCCCATGTTGGTTGGAAGGGGCCCTGTGTGCAGGGCCAGCTGCTTCCTGCTGCAGAATGGAGACCCAGTTGCTGATCTTCTAGTTTTTCAAACACGGCCATAAATCTGGATATTTATGTGCAGTTCCAAAGTTTCACATATAGGAAACAATTTTTTTAAAGTATTTATGGGCCAAATAAATCCAGACAAACAATAAAATCATGTCCACAGGCTGCATTGTGTGTCCTTCTAGAATACACTGATTCATCCCCTGCTTCAACAGGTGGCGTAGGCCTCACTTTGATCCTTAGTCTAGTTGTGTTTGCTGTGCTGGTGCTTACCCACAATTATGATGGGAAGATATTAGAGGAATACAACATGAGAAAATGGTCAGAAAAGGACGGAAGTTACACACACCTAGAGGATGAATTCTTTGGGGGTAGGCATGGTTCTGAAAAAGAATGAGAGAATCTTTTAACACATGAAAAGTCCATGCCCATGCAATCTTCAAAACCAGCAAGAAGAGGAGAAAAGTGATTGACAATATGGGAAGCATGGCGAGTGCTGGCTGCAGGACTCAACAGTAAAATAGGTTAACCTAACACTTTCTCAAAGAAGGCTAGTGATGTGTTGAACTTAAAAATTATACATAGTGGAAGTCCTGTGGATACGTTGGTGGTGAGCCATGGATATGCCCATGGATCAAGTCCTGTTTGGATAAGGAAGTGGCAAAATATGAATGTTTTAGCTGGTAAGGAGTTTGCTGTGACATTTATGGATATCCTCAGTGAAGAGATTTAATTGCCTCAACTGATTTTCATTATTGATGGAACTGTTCTTTTTTTCCCCCATTGTGATAAAGTATGTGTGCTATACAATTTACCACTTTAACCACTTTTAAGTCTACTGTTCAGTACATTCACATTGTTTTGCAACCATTACTTCCATCCATCTCTGGAAAATTTTTGTCATATCCAACAGAAACTGCATCCATTGAACCCTAACTCCCCATTCTCCTCCCATAGCTCCTGGCCATCAGCATTCTGCTTTCTGTCTCTGTGAATTTGACTGTTCTAGGTACCTCATGTAAGTGGAACCACACAGTATTTGTCCTTTTGAAGCTGTTCTTTCTTACAAAAAGATTTATTCATTCAGTTAAATATTTGTTGAACCCCTAGTGTGCACTAAACTTTGATTTACATGTGAGGATACGATAGTGGTAACAACAGACCGGATCCTTGCTATTTAAGTGGGTGGCAGGAGACAGTAGAGGAACAAACATAAAACACACAGGATAGTTTCATCATAGAATTTGTACTAAATTTGAGAGGTGCCTGTGTGGCTCAATCGATTGAGTGTCTGACTCTTTTTTTTTTTTCCAAAGATTTTATTTATTTGACAGAGAGAAACACAGCCAGAGGGGGAACATAAGCAGGGGGAGTGAGAGAGGGAGAATCAGGCTTCCCGCCGAGCAGGGAGCCCGATGTGGGACTCCATCCCGGGTCTCTGGGATCATGACCTGAGCTGAAGGCAGTGGCTTAACCAACTGAGCCACCCAGGCGCCCCTCTTTTTTTTTTTTTTTTTTTTTTTTTAAGATTTTTAAATTTCTTTGACAGAGAAACACAGCTAGAGAGGAAACAGAAGCAAGGGGAGTGAGAGAGGGAGAAGCAGGCTTCCCACAGAGCAGGGAGCCCAATGTGGCACTCCATCCAGGGACTCCAGAATCATGACCCGAGCTGAAGGCAGGCACTTAACAACTGAGTCACCCAGGTGCCTGAATGACTCTTAATCTCGCCTCAGATCTTAAGCTCAGGGTCATGAGTTTGAGTCCTGAGTTGCGCTCCACATGGGGGTATGGAGCCTACTTGAAAAAAATGGAATATATTAATTTGAGATTCCCATTAGATGTCCAAGTGGAGGGGTTGAATAAGGAGTTGGGTGGTAGGTGAGTCCCCATGACATAACTGAAGGTAAAGAATCAGAGTCATTGTCATAGATACAGTTGGCATCTAAATCCATGGACTGGCAGAGGGGAGATGTAGAGAGTGTAGATATATCCAACTGGGAGCCTAGCATGGAGCACTAAAAAACACCAAGATTTAAAAGTTGAGCAATGAATGGAGGGGAACTCAAGAAAGACAAAGGAGAGGTGGTCAGTGAGAAGGAAAATAGGTGGGTGTGGTGATTCAAAAGCTGGGAGAAGAGACTGTTTCCAAAAGGGCAGAGTAGTCAGCTGAGCACAGATGACTGAGAACTGGACATGAACAGGAGGTGACTGTTGGATTTGGCCTCACGTAGAACACTGGGGACCAGGTAACCCCAAGGGTGTGAGGGAAGTGGAGATGTCAGCCCTGCACAACTCCTGTGGGAGGTCATATCATGAAAGGAAGTCATGGAATAAGATGCTTCCTAAGAGAGAATTTCTCATTAAGTGGGAGAAGTTCATGCCCGGGTTTCAAGACTCCTAGAGCCTGTTCACTCTCTGCTTTGAGGTGACACCTAAGGAATTGCCACCTTTGAACTTATTTTTTTTTTAAGATTTTTATTTATTTGACAGAGAGAAACACAGCCAGAGAGGGAACACAAGCAGGGGGAATGAGAGAGGGAGAAGCAGATTTCCTGCCAAGCAGGGAGCCTGATGTGGGACTCGATCCCTGATCTCCGGGATTATGACCTGAACTGAAGGCACTTGCTTAACCAACCGAGCCACCCAGGCACCCCCACCTTTGAACTTATTAACAAATCCACTTATGAACCCCCCCTTGAAACCTAACGTGTTTGTAATAAAAGAACATTTCTGAGCACATCTCTCTTATTGAACCTGAAGAAGTTTAAAACATTTTGGCAGTTTTTTTCCTCTGAGCAACTTGGGGCAGCAATTTGTATAGCAGGTCATGTTTTAGTGTAGGTAAAACGCTGTTTCATGCTCACGTGGAAACTTCTCCATTTCAAAACAATTTTATGTGGCAGAATAATTCTTGTTAAGCAAATAGTGCAGGTGGACAGATGAGGGAGGAAGAGAAAGGATGATAGCTTCTCAGGTCATTCCAACAAAGGTACAGATATTTGAGGGGTGCCTGGGTTGCTTGGCCAGTTAAGTGTTTGCCTTCAGCTCAGGTCGTGATCCTGGGGTCCTGGGATCAAGCCCCAAGTTGAGCTCCCTGTTCAGTAGGGAGCTGGCTTCTCCCTCTTCCTCTACCCCTCTCCTCACTCGTGCTTTATCTCTCTCTCTCTCTCTCTCTCTCTCTCTCAATGGCATGTGTGCTCTCTCTCAAATAAATAAATACAATCTCAAAAAAAAAAAAGCATAGATATTTGAGGAGGAAAACCACTGCTAGCGTACTCAAGGCTATTGGTCACCATCCCTTGCCAATTATGAGGCTGCTTAGTCTTGAAGTATGGAAAGCAAGAGCAGCGTGGGGATCAAAGAGGAACAGATTTTTTTTAAAAAAGGCCTTATCTTTTTGAACCATTTAAAAAAGGGACTCCACAACATCTTGTCCAAAGCTCTCATAGTGTCCAGGAATTAGTGGCTGTACAAGATTTAGAGTTACTCCAAGACCTCCCAATTGTAGTTAATTGTATCAGCCTAGTCAATAAATTTAGGGCAAAAAGCTTAAACTTAAACAGAAAGTTTAAGACTATGAATAAACTTAAATTTCCTTTCTGAAAACACACTCTATTCCTTCTATCCAAATAAAACCCACACCATTTAAAAACCCACGCATTTTCCGGCTAACACAGAATGACTGCGAGAAGCAGGGGCCACATCACATCTTCCCGGCTACTTCATGAGCCACAGAACTTAACTCTGTCCAGATGTAACCCTTCACTCCTTCTCCGTCCTCATAATTTTTGTCCTCAATAAAACACAGCTAAGTGAGCTTTTTTTTTTTTCCTCATGTGAACTCAAAAGCAGGAGACAAGAAATTGCAACTTCCAATGATAAATACTTGGTAGAGTAAGGTTTCTCTCCTGTCCCTGGGATACACATATAAGAGTGATGGTAGTATGATTTCAAAAGGGTACTTAGAATGAGAGCAAAAGGACTAGATTTTTAAAAAAATACAGTAATGTGTATCAAAGGAAAATCTTGGTTCTAAACCTAAAAGGACAGTTTATCAGTGATGACTCTTTCACAGACAATAGTATTAAGGTTGAAGAGGTGTTTGTGGGTGTGTGAGTGAGAGAGAGAAGAGAGAATGAGAGACGATGGTTAAGCACCTAAGGCAATACTCTATGTAAGAGCTCACTCTGGCAGTTAATAGTCTTCATGTTGTTTTCAGAGTTAGTTGTATGAATACAGTTGTTTTCTTGGTCTGTCTGTGGGACCAGGTGAGCTCTGGATCCTTCTACTCCTTCTACTTCGCCATCTTCCCTGGCTCTGCAGGTGGTGAGAACAAGATAACCTCAAGAAACATCCATCTTAAAGAAATCTTAATGGAAAAAAAAATCCCTCTCAATTAAATAAGTTAAAGTATTTGGAAAAACAAACCCCCAAAACTTAGGACTTGTAAATTACCAAGCACAAAATGGGCCCACATTTTATCTGGAGAGCTGTTTGAGGGCACAATCTGTGTGTGATCAAGAGAATGTACTTAGCTTGTAGAGGTAAAAACAAAATGCAAAGATGTCGTTTGTCTGCTTGCCATGTTTATAAGTACATATGTTTACTTGACTGGAAGAGGGTCTGAAGTTCAAAGTGGGAATTTTTAACATTTCATGAGCAATTTCAGTTCTATAATAACATTGTCATTACGAAAGCAGACTATAATGAAGCCTGGAGATGACACGACCTCGAGAATTGCAGGGCTGTTAACATCCTGTTTACCTTGTTACAGTCCCATCCATATACACCTATGACACTTGCCTGTATACATATTAAAATGCTCAGTGCACAAATAATGTGCTTATACACATACATATATATATATGCATATATATATATATATATATATATATATATATATATATATATATATACTAGTTCATTATTCTAAATCATGACATGTCGCCCGAGAGGTATTCTTCCCTTTTCTGCCTGGGAACCCTCCTCTGGTGTATGTGACAAGAATTATCCTACGGTTATCTCAAGACCTGGTGTGTGACTGGCCAGGGGATAGGGTGGCGGAGCAGAGGGTTAAGGTGGAAGATCTTCCCTGCTCCCAGGCTACCATGGGCCCTGCTTACTATTGGGAACTCCTGGACATGGCCCCCTCAGTGGATGCTACTCCCTGCATGCAAGCTGTAGTGGAGTTAAGAGGTCAGGGCGTGTCACCCTTCCTTTTATTTGCCTTGCACCTTTATCCTCCATGGGAACTGCACAACATGGTGTTTAATAAGAGTGGGCTCTGGATTAGGGCCCCTGCAAGCTCGTCTTTCTCTCAGACAAGCTACTAATATTATTATATATATCATCTCCCTTGAGTCTGTGCGTTGGCAGGGGTCAGGTAATCTGCACTGGGTTTGGGGGCGGGCGCTGCTGCTCTAGGTGTCTGTGGTCCTCCTCCTGAGACAAGGAGGTTAATCCCGGCATATCCCCCTCCTGACGACACAGCTACTGGAAAGCAAGCTTTATTATGCCTGCATCTTTTGGTGCCCCTGCAAGCTTCCCATCTGCTGATATCCCCCTGGCCAAAACATGTCATGTGGCCGAACTCAGAGCCGTGGTAGAGAAGGATTGAATTCCACTGAAATGGGATCCATGAAAAGCACTGCCACGGAGGAGGAGAAGAAGTTAGAAACTTTGTGTTAAACTTTACTTTATCATTGTCCTTGGGCAGAGTGCCCAGGAAGTGGCGTTCCTTATAGGGGATTCTGTTTCCTTCCTTGCTCTTCTGTCCTCAGTTCGGTCACTGCACAAAGCTTCCCTTTTCTAATCCCCGTGCTGCCATCTCAGTCTGTTTTGAAGGAAACACCGCTTCTCCCTTATCAGAGCTCCGTGTGGTGCCCATCCCTGTCCACAACATGACGTGTCTTCACGTCTGAGCATCCAGGCTCACAGAATGTTCCTTAGGAAGCTTTACAGCACGTTCTGCTCTCCCAGTGCAGCTCTCTTTGAGGATTTCCCACCGGCATGCATTGCAGATTCTCCTCTTTACACACACATATTCTCTCTCTCATATGCACGCACACACACTCATACCTCACATATATCCCTTCCAACACCTACGGATATAAACTAATTCTTGAACAGAGTGTGATCCAAACACTTAAAGAGAAAGTACAATGTCTTCTGTATTGCCCTGTCTCCTATCCAGCCCAAAGGAAAAGCCTGGTGGCCCTACAATGGCTTCCCGTTGCAGCACTGGATGAATTCACATCATTACCTTTCCTTCCTTCATGGTTCAGATCAAAAGGACCATGGTCTTCCTTGCTGTCTTTCCAACAGGGGAGTGAGTTACAAGAGATTTGTTCTTCCAAGTGAACACATAGCATCTTGATGAAAAAATAAAGTATAACATTTCACCACCACAGAACCTGAATTACATTGGAACAGACGTTGATGCTGATGTAGTTAGCAGACCTCCGAGGCTGAGGATTAAACTGGAGTTCTATTTGCCAGAGGTTAATCCTTCATTACCTCTGGTTTCCAAAAGATGGAAAAAAACCCATCAGATTAGTCTTTTCAGCAGTGAGATCACTAGACAGCGATTGTTTGTGGCCTTGGCAGGACATTATATGAGATCGCAGTTTCCTAAAATGAAACTGGAAATGTCTAGATATTTTGATATGACAAACTAAGTTTATTCTGCCATGTAGCTTCTAACTAGTAGCTTTTTAGTGTGAGGAAAACTATTTAGAGCACATTGTTCTCAAACTCTGAAGTCCCTGTGGTTTGGGAGTCAGCTTCAATCTTCATGAATGATGTAAAGAATGAGTTTCTCTATCCAGATAAGTAATAACTTCTATCTAACTTTTTTGGTGTTGAAGGATGTTGAGAATGTCTCCTCATGTGCATGAATCTAAAGAGAGTTTGGACAGTAGAAGAGGACAGGAGTTCTGTGGTTCTCATCTGGGCTATGTAACTAGATGGAGGGCTCAGCTCTGTACTTTCATACTCAGAAGCCCTTATTATTTTTAATAATAATAAATTATGGGAAAATTTAAATTGAAATAAAATTTAGAATTTAAAAAAGTTCTGGGAGAATTTATTCTTTTTCTAATTTTATCTTTTAAAAGATTGTTTATTTGAGAGAGTGAGAGAGAAAGCATAAGTGGAGGTGGGTAGAGGGATAGGGAGCAGGAAACTCCCTGCTGAGCAGGGAGCCCATCACAGGCTCCATCCCAGGATCCCAAGATCATGACCCAATCCAGAATTAGACGTTTAACCAACTGAGCCACCTGGGCGCTTCATTCTGGGATAATTTAAAAGGGACTGTGGAGGTTATGAAAAACCATTTAACTCTGTTACTTAAATATTTCCTTCTCCGTTCTCTGCATGGAATATAGTAGGTGCTCTTAATTTGGCCCTGGCTTCTGGAGTTAGGCAAACCCAGGTTTGAATCTCAGTACTGCCACGGGTTATGGTGTAGACCTTCAAGCTACTTACTGCTTCTAGACCTCAATTTATCCATAAAACAGGAATATTCCTAGTATCTGCCTCATGTGTTGGTTGTGAGAATTGAATGAAAAATGCACAGAAGGCACTTAGCAGAGGGTTTGACACAGAGTGCAAGCTTAATGCATTTCCATTGTTATCACTCCTCCCTTTTTAAAAAAGATTTTATTTATTTGAGAGAGAGGCAGAGAGAGCACAAGCAGGGGAAGATGCAGAAGGGGAAGGAGAGGGAGAAGCAGATTCCCTGCTGAGCAGGGAGCCTGATGTGGAGCTCAATCCCAGGACCCCGAGATCATGACCTGAGCTGAAAGCAGATGCTTAACCAACTGAGCCACCCAGGCACCCCTCCATTGTTATTACCTTTACTATTCCATCCCAACTCCTTCCTACTTCTATTTTGTCCTCCTCATAATAATCCTTCAGGAACTTCCAGTCAGATAATGTCCCCCAGATGTTCTTTTCTCCAGATTAGCCATCCTCTTCATGTTGTGTGCTTGAGGCTTATCCTAGCCTTGTAGCTTTTCTCAACAATGAAATCCCACCAGGTCAGCTAATGCCTGGAGCTTGCCAGCTTGGACAGACTCTCAAAGCTGAATGTGGGGTGAGAGTGGACAATGGCCAGAGGAGAATCTCTAGTATCCCAATGTACGCTGATGGAGATTCCCTGATAAGGACTGGGAAGGAAGATGGTGGGAAGAGCAGACAGGTACAGCAGAAAGAAGAGAATGGCTTCATTCAGTGGACCCTGATTTTAGCCTATTGGTCAAACTGTGAGACCAGACGTACGCACTGAGGGATCCACCTTCTTTCTTTCTCCTCTTTTTTGGGGGTAAACTCTACCAAGTGTGTGACTCAGTGACACATGCAACACATGACCAGTGAATACTGGTTATCTTTGTTTTATTTTCTCAGTTCTGTTGTCCATGATGGTGCTTTTTTTTCTCAGCTCTGAGCCATTGCAGATTTAAGAACCCTGTTGAGCAGCACAGTTAGGGATCAAGCCCTACATCCCCAGTAGAGGCTTTCCTTGAGCTTCCCTCACTCAGTAGCACTCTTTGTTTCTAACCTGCAGGGAATCTAGTCTCTCACATTACAAAGCCCACAGCTATCCAGTTAGTCCTGAGAATAAGATGATTATTTCAAGAGAGGAGGCAAGTGGGGGATGAAAATATGGGTGTTGTGTGGTGGGAGAAAATTGCAAAGCAGAGCAGATGAGTAAATTATATAACAAGTGCAACTGTTTTAATTTCTAATAGTGCATGAAGGCAATCACTGAGGGGAAACATAAATATGTATGCATGTATTAGGTACTTGGCAACACTAGTATGTTACCTGTGTGGGTAGAAAATCAAGACTGATACAAAGAAACCTTCTTTAAACTCGTCAGCCTATCTTTAATTTATATGTGCTTCATCACCTTGTCAAACTATCCTACATGATAGATACTTTTTCTTATTTATTTATTTTAAGTTAACATATTATTTGTTTCAGGGGTACAGGTCTGTGATTCATCATTCTTACACAGTTCACGGCACTCACCATAGCACATCCTCTCCCCAGTGTTCGTCACCTAGCCACTCCATCCCTTCAACCCCCCTTCCCCTCCAGCAACCCTCAGTTTGTTTCCGGAGATTAAGTCTCTTATGGTTTGTCTCCCTCTCTGGTTTCATCTTGTTTCATTTTCCCCTCCTCTCCCCTACGATTCTCTCTCTTGTTTCTCAAATTCCTCAAATCAGTGAGATCATATGATAATTGTCTTTCTCTGATTGCCTATTTTCACTTAGCATAATACCCTCTAGTTCCACATGATAAGATATTTTTGAAAGAGGCTATTATGATTAGAATTTTGTCCTCCCAAAAAGCTATGTTGGAGTCGTAACCTCACATTATCTGATATGTGCATGGATTTGGAGATAGGGTCTTTAAACCGATATCATTGGATTGGACCCTAAAGACTTCTGGCCTAAAGAAATATGTGATAGTAAATTTCTGCTGTTTTAAGCTACCTAATTTGTGGTACTTTGTTATGGCAACCTACCCTAGGAAGCTAATATAGAAAAGAAACATGAAGTTTTTAATAATTAAAAATTCTTGTTGAATTAAAAATTATTTGGGGCGCCTGGGTGGCTCAGTTGGTTAAGCGACTGCCTTCGGCTCAGGTCATGATCCCGGAGATCCGGGATCGAGCCCTGCATCGGGCTCCCTGCTTGGCGGGAAGCCTGCTTCTCCCTGTCTCACTCCCCCTGCTTGTGTTCCCTCTCTGGCTGTGTTTCTCACTGTCAAATAAATAAAATCTTTAAAAAAAATATTGAATATGCTCTGACCCTACAATGAATTAAGTGAATACAAGTTGAGTAAAAAATTGTTACTGCTTAAAAAAAAATCCCACCTACAGGTTGGAGAGCACAGCAATTTTCTGATAACTTGGTTGTTCCTACAACACAGTGCAAATCAAACAAAGCAACAGCACAGAGATATTGAGAACATTTATACTGTGTCATATCATGGTGCTGATAGAAGCTAAATTCAAGACTTTTTATTGTCAAGAGGCACTAGTACCAAGCTACATTTCCATGTGGATTTTGGCCAACAATCATAAATAACAGAGAACTTGCTCATAAACAGTTCCAAAAGGCAGTGTGTCAGGCAGATGGTATTTTGGGGGTGGGGTCGGGGAGAGTTTAATATGGCAAAGCAGAGTTGTGCTTTACACAAGCTGGCTGTTCCGAACTTGCCTTTGACTTCAGCATCCCTGGGGGGTTATGGTTTTACTTAGCTCCCAACAGAGTCTAAAGTTGCAATGCTTTAAATATCTCGTGCTAAAGAAATCAACCTTTTCATGTCATTAGGGTTATGAAGGAGAAAATGTGCTATATTTGGGGCAAAGAACATCAGACCTCATGGATGTCAGGCCAAGGTTTTCATGTTTTAGCTCTCCTGGAGGGCGCCAGGGTGCCTCATCCTCTATGGGTAACCCGTGAGTATAACACAGAGGAGGTGTGTGACTCCTGAGAGAATTCCGCCTTGTCACAGAATTCTGCATTGAGTTTAGAAAGTACTGATGCAGTTGAGTGTCTACATATAAAATGGCTGGAAGTGACAAAGATATCAACAGAAATTGTTGAAAAGATGGAGATTTCACTGTACATATCTACACACAACTACAAAGAATTTTACTACCCTAAAAGGCATGGTAAGATGTTTTTTCTCCTTACTATGAACATATGCAGACTTTCACCAGTGGGGCTGGCTTGGAAGAGATCCTTCTGTGTGTGCTTTGGTAGTCTTACCCCGCTCAGATGAGTTTGTGCTGGGATGGTACTTTGATGGTCAGCTCCGATATGACTGCATCTCAGACTGGTCTTGCATTTCTTTCTCTGGGATACACAGGCACCCTTGAACCATCATAAGCCTTTAGATATATCTAGGCTGTGTGTGTGAGTAACATACAACATGAAGTGAAGGATTCATCCTACTGCTTGCTTTAGGCTATAAAGAAAACATGGAAATAATGGGGTTCTTCTTATTGGGATTCATGATTACTGGCCAGAGAAGTGGCAGGCATTTATGTATTTATTTATTTAAAAGCTTTTATTTACTTATTTGGGAGAGAGGGAGCAAGTGTGTGTGAACATAAGTCAGGGGGTGGTAACAGAAGTAGACCCCCTGCTGAGCAGGGAGCCCAATGTGGGGCTCCATCCTAGGACCCAGGATCGTAACCTGAGCTGAGGCAGATGCTTTACCAACTGAGCCACCAGGCACCCCAGCAGTGAAAGGTATTTAAATATCTTACAGGGTATGACCAGTAAATTGCTCTATATTGAATGATTGATAAATATGAGAACTCAAAATTATATGTGAACAACAAATAGCTGAGTTCTAGTGAAATACAAATCAAAATATTCCTTGAACGCAATTATCAAAATATTTTAAAATACTGACAGAATTAGGAAGGAAATAGTATATTTAGGCTAATACAAATTGATCTAGTGTTCATAAGAAGAAATATGTTTTTAAGAACCTTTATATGCTTTGACCAAGCAAAGACATGTGAAATTCATTCATGGAAGGAACCAAAAGAAGCCTCATGTACGGAAGTGTTCAATTTAATGTTATTCTTTTTTTAAAAAAAGATTTTATTTATTTATTTGACAGAGAGAGATCGCAAGTAGGCAGAGAGGCAGGCAGAGAGAAAGGAGGAAGCAGGGTCCCTGCTGAGCAGAGAACCCGATGTGGGCCTCTATCCCAGGACTGTGTGATCATGACCTGGGCCGAAGGCAGAGGCTTTAACCCACTGAGTCACCCAGGTGCCCTAATGTTATTCTTAATATAGGAATCTGTGGACAACTATTCCTGACGGGAGGAGGGATGGTTAAACAAAAGATGGTCCACTAATTTAATAAAATTTTGGGTAACTATTATAATAATATTGCATGGACACTATCAAAAGGGGGATGTAAAAACGTGTGCTCCTGGGACTTTGTAATGAAAGCAGGTTACAAAAGTGCATGTTCCCCATGATTACTACAGACATAGGTATATTTATTCATTTAGGCTAGAAATGTTTTAGAGCACTGATTATATAGCAGATATTGGTGCTAGGTGCTGTAGACACAAGGTGAAAAGGTGTATTTCCCACTCTCATGCAAACAAATGGAAAAGTGTAGTTATTCACAAAATGCCATTGGAGGGCAGGAGACGCTTTCAAGTTGGCTGAAGACACAGGGGAAAGCTTCATAAAGGAGCTGAGCTTTTTATATGGACAAAATTTGAAAGGCAGTGTAGAGAAAACCAATCAGTTGTATAAGGATGGAGGTATTTGTAGTAACTTAAATTTTTAAAAATATATTTATTGAGATTTAATCCACATATTATAAAACTCACCCATTTAAAGTGTACAATTCAGTGTTTTCTTGGGATGTTCATGGAGTTATGCAAGCATCACCACAATCTAAGTTTAGAACATCCTCCTCATCCCAAAGAAATATTGTATTCTCACTCTTCCAAATTTCTTCCTATGTTAAATGCTTTTATAATAATAGAGAATCAAAACATAAAGACAGAACCTTGATCTCTCACATTGTGGGAAAGCTTTACGTGGTGTGCAAAACAAACCACAAGTACATCACCGTGTCTTTATTTTTTTATTTTATTAGTGACAAGGTAAATAGGTATGTGACAGTCTTCACAGGTATATACACATGTATTTAAATAAAAGAAGAAAAAGAAAGGGGTTGATTGAGAGATTGGGGTTTCTGTGGCAACTAGTCCATGTTGTTTGTTGTATAAAAATCTCCCAAGTGTATGAAACTTAATTTGCCCATTTTTTCCATGTCTTCAAAACCAGTGGCAAGAATTTCAATGGGGTTATTTGAAATATACATAGACTCTAACAGAGACATGGTACAACATGAATCATGAAAGTGATTGGTGATGCTATATGGGACGCAAATACTCTCTGCGTTCATAGTGTCCCTCAAGTGGAAGGGATGCTCAGGAACTTATGACTGGTGAGTTCACCTGACCTCAGGTGTCCCCTTTCCTCCATTTGTTTCCACTTCTGAGGTGGCAGAGGGGACCACTGTGCAGTGGGCATGATGAGCCCCGTCAAGTGCCTGTAGGTATTAGTGCCCATCCCTCTAGAGAGGACCACTATTGGCTTGGACTGTGAAGACTTTGCTCCTTCTGGGTCCTAGTCTTGTTCCTGGCATCTCTGCTTTCCTCCAGGTGTCTGTGTGACATGGGGTTCATGGGGTCCTATGCTTATGTAGCCCTAGGAGTTCTGAGTTTCTTCACAAATGTTAGCTTAAAAGGCTAATGGGTATGTTTTCTCAGGGGCCTTTTATGACTCCAAATCCTGAGGAGCTAATCCCTATTGACCCAAAGTCAGGCATGATGACAAGAATCAGGGCATTTCTTGGGGGGCAGAGAAACCTGTTGGGCAGTTCTCCAATCATACACAAACAGCCACCACCCTGCAAAACCAATTCTACCTAGAGGGCTAATATGGAAGCCTTCCAGAGACTAGTGTGGGACACTCAGACTCTCTGAGGCACCTGCAGTTCTCACCCACAGTCAGCCATACATGCCAGGAGCCAGACTACAGTTCATACAGACTTGAAACTGCTACCATGACAGGATTTAATCCACAAGTGGGAAAAATATGAACTGCATCTGAGTATTCTTCCATGTGTCTTGCATTTGGTTTCCAGTGAAACTCTGTAGTTGTAGCCAAATGGCTTGCCTCCAGGTTAAGGCATGACAGAAAGTTTAGTGTCTGTGAGTTTGGCTCATCTTTCAAATAAAGTGTGATTGTTGACATTGGGAATACACATTTTCCAACTGCATTGTAAACTGAAGGATTTTGGTCCACTTACTCTATTATATGTAATATTCAGGATATTAATTAAAAAAATAACTAATGCCAGTGTAAACATGCTTTAGATGCATAGGTCTATAAAATATTGCACATAAATATAAAATTCATTCAGCGTTTCTTCATAGTAATTTTTCATTATCATAAAAAGATACAAAATGGTGCAGATTATATGAATTTGGATGGTCAAGTTTACTTCAAAAATGATGACATTACGCACAGTTATGTATTATTTACAAGAGTTTTAAACATCAGCTTTTTGTGATGGTTAAATTTTAGATGACGGGAGAATAGCTTGAATAAAGATTATTTTCCAAAGGTATGTACTATGAAGATTAGCAGTAGAAATGAGCAGTAAAGTTAGAATAGGCAGTGGTAAATAAAATACTTAGCAATCCCTTTTCTGGGTTCATTTCGCATCTGTGTAACTTTATATTTCTTTCCCATGTATGCTTAACATGTCTTCCCTGTGTATATAAATTTGAAGCATAGTGGAAAAGAAGGTATTTAATCCCAAGTTAAATATTGGTGTTGCTTCTTATAGATATTAAGAATAATGTTTATCCGTGTTGTAAAATTGCTTTTTTATTAATGGACTCTAGAAATTATACCATTACTTTTAACCACTAGACAGGTTTGGGAGTACCTTGAAATTTGTATACTACTAATTAAGTCAATGGGAAATTTCTGTTTCTATAAAAGGAACTAGAAATAGAACTTTTTGCAAAGCTAAATTAAGCGGACGTGAGTCCCCGGAAGGTGTAGATAAAAGTGATTTCAGGTAGCAGGTGGCGTGGTCTTAAGTGAAACTGTCTGCTTTTCCTAACACTGTCTGCATCCTGAAGAAGCTCTGTTAATTTATCCACACAAGATGGTTATCATAGAAGGAAACTTAGTGATGATTTTGAAAACCAGCTAACCAAATTGTAATGTCCAAATCTTCTATATGACCCGAACATCTGCCTAGAGACATGGAAAATAAATAAATAAATTGTTATCCTCAGTTACAAGATCATCTTTGTCGTTTCAAAAGTACTTTCACAGTACCAACAACATATACTTGTCTCCCTGAGCCATAACTTCATTAGAAATGTTTCTTTTCCATAGGGAGGTGTCAAATATTCTGTTGAATGCAGTAGTGTTGGAAGGTTCAGTCCTAGTTCACCTTCCAAAGTCAACTGTGATTCAGACAGTTTATCTCTGTGGCTTGAGTTGGATTTACCTGGAAAGCAACTTGAGTTCCCATGCCCATTTCAGAGCGCCTGCCAAAGACAGAATGACTAAAGCAAAAGACGTCTTCCATGATTGCTGATGGTTTCCACAGTGGTTTCCACAGTGTTGAGGATGGAGATTACGTCGCCCAGAAGGGTCTCTGGGCTCTGTGGCAGCTTCTCCAAAGTGCAGCATAGATGAGGTGATATTTCTGGGGCCCTTCCATTTCCTAGGTCACTAGCAGGTACACGGAAAACTTTATGGAACCTTTGAGTTTCTTCTTTTCCTTGAACAGGACCAGTGTTCGTGTGCTTTGAGCTTGGGTTTTTGCTTTTCATGCCTCTGCGGCTTTCTCGTCTGTCAATTGTTCCCTGTCATTCATATCATCTTGGGGGGGTCTCGCTCTGTCAAAGAATCCACACTATGAACCAGAGAAAAGATGGCTATAAAATTAAGTCGTTTTGGGAACTGGGTGAAACTCCTCATTCTAAGGATTTCCATTTTCTGTGTTTTCTAAGGAAATCAGAGCTCTGTGGATGTTACCTGTCTGATTCTTCAAATTAGGAAGGGAAAGCAGAGTACTCTTTACCTGCAGGGAACAATTGGCTGCATAAGGCAGAGCGTTTGGGTCCTTCCTACTGCCATGTTGTGGTAGTGGGGGAATGTCCTTGTTTTGTATAATCTACTTATGGACCTGGCATTTATTTCCCTGATGTTATAGCTACAAGGCCCAATCCTCTCTGCTTTTCTGCATACTTTCTGGAGCCAGCAGAAGCACTAACTGCTAAAGTGTACTATAGGCTACCTTGGGATGGAATTTAGGAAAAAGAGAGGAGATGCTTGGATATCTCTCTGTACTTATGGAGCACATAGAATACAGAGGAAAAGTATATTGGTCATTTCATTCAATCCCAGAACATCTTAGTGACTTTCTAAAGATCAACCAGTAACTTGAGGAAGAAGTGATACCAGAATCTTTATCCTCCTGAATTTCCATTAGTATTTGGTTTAGAAACCTGGAACCTCAATTCTTATTGATTGTTTCTTACACTGGAGGCCAAAATCACTGGGTTTCATTGATAACTATTGAGCTTTTTTTTTTTTTCTTTTGCAGGACTAGTACCATATTCTGTGAATTGCCACATGTTATTGTATCATTTATGGAAACAAAGATACTAGAAATAATGTGAGATTCTATTTCTAAAGGCAAACTATGCAGTAGAGTCTGTAAGCTCAGGATGGCACAAAAGAGCTTATGATAATGATCAGGGAAACCGTATTTCACTCACATGGCAAGGTTTTCTCAGTTTATTAAGTAAGTCACATACTGTTTTAAAATTAAAATACACTATGATTTTGGGGAACCACAACAGTAGTGGTTAACTCAGATGTGACTGGATTAATTACTCTTATAGTTATGGAATTGTGACACTGTTCCTATTTTGGAATGGAAAGCTCCGTGAAACTTGGCAGTTGTATTAGTTTTGGGGCCAGAAATTAATGCCTATTATAGACTTTTATAATAAACTTTTGTGAAATACATGAAAGAGTACAATAAATCTTCCTAATGGAGATGGGCTAATTGGCAAGATGAAAAAAAAAAAAACAACACACAAGTCTAAGAATATAACATGCACGATCTATTTGGCCTGATAGTGCAAGTATCAGTTAATTACTATATTTATTGCATCTGCATAATGCTTATAAAGAAACATCTCAGAGGATTGCTGATAGGACCACGTCAGTAAAAAAGCTTGAGATCTTGATTAATTACACAAGAAAAGGAAGGCTTCATAAAAAGATTTTCACTCCAAGCATACTGGAAAGAAAATCACAGGTCTCAGCTAAGAGAATCTAATTCTCTCTGTGTTTATTTACAAGAAATCTCAAGATAAAAGTAGCATTAAACACTCTTGGTCTTCTTAAATGTCAGCTATACACGCATAGTAAGTTTGCCAAAACAAACATGATGCAATTTTCCTGTTATGCCTTTTGGACTGTTAAAAATCCCAAAATCATGCCTCTGGCATTGTCCTTCCAAATCTCTAGGTATATCCTTGTAAATCCCTTGAGTGGCCTCTCTACTCAACAAGAAAAATAAATGAACTTACCTTCCATAAAGCTAAGGTTAAGATGGCCAGAACCAATAATCCAAGAAGTATTGCTAGTATTATTACCCATAATGGGATTGAGAAGGAAACATTTGGGGTTGCCCAAATAACTGATGTCTTAATCTGAAATGGAAAATAAAGCAAATGAGCTGGAATTTGAAAACTCTTGGGTGAAATAAAGAAATAATTACCACTATAATACTGGGGTGTTCTTCTGAAAAGTTCCATATAATAGTTGAAATCATCCCAGGGTAGATCTGAATGTCTACAGCTTTCAAACATAGAATCTTAAAAACCAGCACATCATCAGGTCCCCAAGTTGGATGGAAGATCTAATTACAGACAACTGGTGTGTGTTTGGCTTAGAACAGCCCAGAAACCCTGGCATGGAATTGAGGTAGACCAAGACTTTTAAAACCAACAAGGTGGAAAGGAATGACCTTAAATCAGGTTGGACCTTTTATAACAGTAATGACTCAAGGTAGGTCTTCCACAAGGCTAAGCCTGTCCACACACATTTCTCCACAGAACTGAGCTAACCTCATTGAGAGTTGAGTTGAATTGGATCCATCAGACTACTGAATGTACAAAAAGATTAGAAATCACATAATCTAACCTCCCATTTTACAGATGAGAAAATTGAGTACCAGAGGGGCTCTGTGAGCAAAGTGAATGTTAATTGTCCAGATACATTGGGGCTGCCTTCAATCCTAAGTCCAGGTTTCAGTTGCTGTTAGAACTCAATTCATTCCATACTGTTGGTAGAGAATTTGGAGGAAAAGAAGACCATCTCAGCAGTACTGCATGCTCAGTGTTTGTGAAATATCCCTTTTCTCCCCACATGGGCAGAGCAGGTCTCCTGCCCATGTACCCTTGGAGACCCAGTCAGCAAAGAAGCCATAGACCCCAGACAAAACCAAGAAGAGACCCAGCCATATGCTACCACCCTCTGCCAAAGAAAAGAGAAGTAAAAATACTCTTGGATCTAAAATGTCATTCACCAAGACAAGCCTATCTGGTTTTAGATAGAAGTAAACACTGCCTCAGTTAAACCAGTCCAACTGCTCCTTGCTTTAACTGTGCTGCTTGAAAGGATTATGAGTCTGGTCCCAACACACGTGATCAGGACCTCTAGGCCACAATTCTCTAACCCCCCAGTCAGGAAATAATAGATGATGCATGGCCAAGGTCGATGGCTCTGTGATGAGTACTGGCTGGACACATAGGGGTATTTTCATAGCCTGCACCCAAGTATGGCGTCCTGACCATGCTCAGCTCTTTCCTCTGCATTCTTAAATTGGAGCATTCTGCCTCTGTACTTCTCAGCTCGTCTGGCTTTTCATTGCTCCTTCATCTTTGTCCATTTCACCTATGTGGCAGACATCCTGATGACTTAATTCACTCAATTCTCCAGCTCCAGGTATCATTTACATCCAAACTAAACAAAGGCATCAACAGTAGTGAAACTGCTAGTCATTCCACAGGTACAACAGTGCCCGGGACTCAAATCCCTGTTCTCAGTGAGAAAGAGGCTGGCCTTAACCTGATCACCGTTATACCTTCCTCCTTCACCTGCTAACTCCCCTTGCTGAGCAGTCTCCCTTTCACCCAACACATGAGCATGAAGTGCAGCAATCCATGATCATGCTTGGATTAGTCTCACCCTGCTTGCCTCCATCTAAAGATAGGACACTTGGTGCATGAAGCAATGCACCACAAAGACTCAAAGCAGTCACAATGCCCCTGGATTCTACAGCCACATAACTTGTTCTACACTGATCCTTTGTGTGTACACAGCTGTGTGAGCAAGATGAGGACTGATGACTCCTGAATCACCTCTCTTTATATTCCTTTCCCTTGGTGAATTACATCTAGTAACACCTATGAAATCACTGCTAAGCGTCATCATAAGGTGCTCAGAGAAAGGACATGAAGTATCTTTCAAAACGATCCTGGTATTACTGGAAGCAGACTGCTAACAGTTTCAATAATGAGAATTTCAGAATTTTGGAACCACAAAACATAGTAGTGGTCATGTACTCACCAGCCAGTTACAATGAGCCAGAGAAAGAAAATCTGGAGCCATGGAAAATGCTGAGGTTTCTTTTCTTTTCTTTTCTTTTTTAATTTTTATTTATTTATTTGAGATAGAGAGAACACATGTGCAAGCAGGCAGAGCTGCAGGCAGAGGAAAAAACAGACTCCCTGCTGAGAACCCTGGGATCATGACCTGGGCGGAAGGCAGACGCTTAACCAACTGAGCCGTCCAGGCGCCCCAATTCTGAGGTTTCTTATAACTGTTTTTTTCCCCTGAGCTCTAAGTACACTGAGGAAACAACATAGTTTCAGGCTATATTTGTTGCATATGTTAGAGATCCCAAAATTTACTAATAGGTAATTTATAGGAACACAAGCAACCATGCTTCTTCATCTTCCCTGTCCTGATATACCTAATTAATACCTTACGTTGCCTCTCATGGTTTCATATTAAACATAGGAAACTGTCCCAGTTTTGTGGAGAAAGAAAGGCCAGAGGGCCATAGATTGTTCAAGTTGTTAGGTTAGTTAAAAGGAATGGGATTGGAAAAGAGCTACCAATGACTTTGCTGAGTTCCTTTGCCTCTTGGCAAATAGGTTTTGATGTTATTATCTAAAAAACCGGTCATTTTGTAGAAACAAGTAGCGGAGATCACTTACAAAGAGTTGATAATGATGTGTGAGCTTTTTTTTTTTTGCAGCAATGATGGAAAAATATGAATAAAATATTAACTTGAACAGGATATGCTTATTTTGGTCTTCTAGAGCAGAAAACAGCTCTATATGTATAATCACAAAATCTATTGGCTTTTCATTTGCAATCACTTCCAAAGATCCTGACAGCGGTGTCTTAAAAATGTTCAAGAGTAGATGATCCCTCTTGTCCTTTTCACTTCCAAAATTCTGAAAATCTCATCACCCAAATGGTCATCAGTCTGCTCCCAGTAACCTTATGCTCACTTAAAAAGTACCATGCTATTCCCTTTCTCTGAGTATTTTACAAGTTAAGATTACACATGCCATGTACTTTTCCTGTAAGTCATCGGTATGTAATTAACCAGGAGGAAAGGACAAAGAGATTTAAAAGAAAGCAAACTGGAAAACTTTCCCCCTGTGTCTGTGTTCTGGTTTTCTTGCCTGCTGCCTTTAGGACACCCACGTGGCACTGAGGCTGCCCAATCTTCTCAATCTAAAATGCAAGCAGCTGCAAAGACCTTCCTTGGCCCCTGGTGTTTTCCTAAACTTATCTAGGCTTTGCACTGCATTGTCAAGAAGTCACTACATTGAGGATAGTGGAAATACAGAAAATCAAGAACAGTGCCCCAGAGCATTTCTCCAGATTTCTAGTGCAGGGGAGCTAATTGGTTGTTGCTGGGGAGAGGTGGATGAAGAGTCAAGGGTGACACATCATTGAAAGAGTCTTAAGTGTCTTGGAAAGGGAGGTCTTTCTGAGGACACCTTGATCAAGGTGACATATTCATGCTTATAAATGACAATGGGGCATTTCGTTCATAGGTAGAAACAGGTAAAACCCAGCTTTTTCTGAAGGTCAATGTTCTGTATAAATTAGAAACTTAAACTACAGAGGCAAGCTTATTAGCGAAAGACTTAATGGATCACTTTTATAGGACCAAACCTTATTTAAATTTGTATTCGTGCTGTGGAAATTACAGAATGGTTTTGGGAAAGCTTGCCAAGAAATAAAGTGTTGGAAAATACTAAAACTTTGTTAATATTTATCTTTGTCTTGCAGCTCATTTTGATAAGCCCACAAGAAACTTAGTTATCCACTGGATAATTAATAGTGAGAAAACAGGTCTTAATTTTCAGTTTCTCATGACTAAACACTGATTTAGTGTAATAACTTTTCATTCATTTCAAATAAGATTTATTAAATAGCCCATGTTCTCTGAAGCTCTGTAGGTATAATCATCAGCTCTAATGTAATAGATGTGAGCCACATGTGTAATTTAAGAATTTTCAGTAGCCATGTTAAAAAAGATGTTGATTTTAATAAATTATTTAACCCTAAATGTCAAAACTATTATTTCAACATGCAGTTGAAATCACAATACCCAGAAAACATTTTAAACTCTGCCTTTTTAAAAAATGAAGTCTCCAAAATTCAATGTGTATTTTATATTTGTAGCACATAACAACAAGCTAGATTTTCAGTGGCTAAAGAGAAATGTAGTCTCACAGAAAAAAACACAGCTGCATTTATCGGACAAACTCATTATACAGCAATAGTTTTTAGGTTCACATTTTATGAATTAAAATAAAGTAAAACTACTAGTTCATTCTCACAGTGGCCACCTCTCAGGTACTCACTATCCACATGTGGCTGTTGGCCACCACATTGAACTGCACAGCTCTAGAACATCTTGCATAATCTCACACAACAGTGCGATTCGCCCATTTACCTAAGTCCCTCCTTGTTAGAGTCATTCATCAAGAAGGTGGTCCCAAAGCAGAAGGCGGGGTATACTGAGGACTATAGGTTTCCTTTAAGAGTATGGGCGAGTGATTACATATATCAACTGCTTTGAGAAAGAAGGTAATGTTGACTAAGTGAAGCACTTAAAATTTAGGGAGAAAAACTCAGGTGTGTGTCAACTAATCAACACACTTTGTTTATCTTCATGTATCAAGTACCTACAGCTATTTAAAGAAATGGCATAGAATTTTAGCAATTCACTTATAATTATCTGCAATTTTAGGAAGTGAGATCCATAAATTATACATGGTTTAGACTTTCTTAAAATGATGCTAAGTAGGAAATATTTAATCTTACCTTCATCACATCATAAATCTTGTTCTTTATTATGGTTGAAAGACCTTAAATACACTTTCATATGCCTACATTTTATCACTGACATTTATGATATGTTTTTGTATATTTTGACAAAATACCAAGGTAGAAGGAAAAAGCTTCCTTGTATTTGCAACTGTAATTAATGTTGACATCTGTATTTATGTATCACAAAATCTAAACATCATAGAGGTCACAGGAATCTTTTAAATGAATGTACCAAGATACCCTACCTATAGTGCCATTTAGAACAAAATAATATCATAAAGTGGACCGGCTGGACACACATTTTAACAACATTTAAATAACCCCTGTGAGATAAGCAGTTTGAACTCCAAATAATTGTTTAATATAATAATTCTATTTTAAGGTTCTGAAGTTGTGCTAACAAATGAAATGGACTTACAGTTTTGTATGAGGTTTTCAATAAGGCTTCTCATGAACTCTTATAATAACTACTGTTGGAGTTATACTAGATGATAATATTCCCTCCTAGGTGTCAGTTATGGAATTCGGCTTTAGTGGCACGACATACAAATGCCAACGTTCGTTGCTAAGCAAAGAAAGTGTTCAAGTAACTGAATCCTGTTTTTTCTGCTGTAATGATTGAGTGTTCAATCATAGCCCTTTGCATCAGGCCACTTTTCCTTCACCTCTGAACACAGCAAGGGTCATGTTTCATGAGTTCCTTACAAACACAGACATGCTGCAGGTAGCGGATAGGGGGCGCTCTTTTCTTCAATGTGTGAAGCTCACATGGGGCTCTAGAAATGGTTGAATCATGACCATGTTAACGAATGAATACAAATTACCCCACACAAGGGCATAGGAAAACAAGTCTTATAACAAAAGGAGTATCTGAGGGGGTTTCCCCATTGGCAGAGTATGGATTGGAGCTCTTATGGTTCCCAACCTAGTCCAACTAATTGAGCACCTGAAAGCAATTTCCTTCTGTTGCATTTTTTTCCAGTTAAGAATGACTTTTGAGAAGAAATCACTTAAAACAAAACAAAACAAAAAGCAAAACAAAACAAAACAAAACAACAACATCAGCCAGCTCAGAGCACAGTCCTCTCACACCAAGCCACAGGAAAATCATTTCTCTGTAGCACAGAGCAAACTTTCTACCATTTCTACCAGCCACTCTATCAGGTATCGGGAGACCCGACAGCACCTTCATTCCTAAATGTTTTTTTCAATAACCTTTCCATACATTATGTGTTAAATCATCCACCTCAGATAACAAGGCTTTTAAAAAGTGCAGTGGCAAGGGTGGTGGAGATGGGGGAAGCACGTGTATCAGACGATTTTTGTGGATCTTTCTAGATGAGTTGAGAACAGAAGGCTGTCACCTGTGGCCAGAAGAGAAAGACCCAACACTGTTGACGGGACTGACTATAACATATGTTTCTGGTATGGAACACATGCTCTGAGAAAACAAAGGGACCCAGATTTATCTCCCTTAGAGAGACAAGCCTTTGAACCTCTTCGGATGAACGTTCTATATTAAAACCCAAAGCCTCTGTCTTCTAGGTTGAACATAAATCCAAACTACAGCAGACATCTTGTGAGGGAAAGAAAGTCGAGCTAAATGAAGAAAGATGTGGCCATCCTTACTTTAAAATGCCACCAAAGTTTATGAAAATATTTTGACATTTCCAAGTTGACTTCCTTGACTTAGCTGTGGAGGGTGGACCCTTTTGGGAGGGTTACTCTTACCAAGGCTTGAGAAATACTTTGTTCCAGGTGTAATGCAGGGCTTTGGGGAAATCGTTTTATTAACCTTCTCAAGTGACTATAACAGCCTCAGGAAGGGACAATGATTTCCTGAAGTTTTCCTAATTAGAATGGGTTGAGCCAGGATGAAGCCCAAGTGTGTGTGTGTGTGTGTGTGTGTGTGTGTGTGTGTGTGTGTGTTTAGTAATACCCCATTTTTGTTTTTTATTTTTTAAATTTATTAAAATTTTACTTAATCAACCCATATAATGTATTATTAGTTTCAGAGGTAGAGTTTATTGACTTGTTAGTTGACTATAACACCCAGAGCTCATTCTGTCACCCAGTTATCCTTCATGACCATCACCCAGTTATCCCATCCCTCACCCCATGCCCCTCCAGCAACCCTCAGTTTGTTTCTGAAACACATTTGAAATGTGGGTCTTGCTCTGTGTTTCCTGACCCTATGCTAGAGAGTCCTAGTGCTTTTATTTTATTTTAATTTTTTAAAGTAGATTCCATACCGAGGGTGGAGCCCAGCACAGGGCTTAGCTCATGACCCTGAGATTAAGACCTGAGCTGAGATCCAGGGTCTGAGGCTTAACCAGCTGAGCCACCTAGGCATCCCGCTCAGTGCTCTTAAAGCACGGTGCTAAGGCCCCACCCCAGACTTCCTCAGTCCTGATATTTGGGGTAAGATCTTAGCATGTATATAATCTTTAAAGTCGCATGAGGGATGATCCTTTGCATACTCAGGGTTGAAAATCACTAAGCAAAGGTTTCATCTAATTTAAATTACTAAAAGTAGATTAGGCTAGAAAGATTAAGTTTTAGAACTACATTTTAAGACCGAGGCTGATAAGACATCATGATAGCATCAACTTATATACCACACAAAGCAGTGCTTCTCAAACTGTGCTGTGGACGCGATGGCCTGATGATTGTGATAAAATGCAGGTCCTGACTCAGCGGGTCTGGAGTGAGACTTGCTTCTGAATTTCTGACGATTTCCTAGGTGATGCAGAGGCTGCTGTCTGCAAACTTCACTTCGAGTAACCAGGGTTCAAGTGGGGGTTGTATCCACGTAGGGACCCAGAGGCAAAGATTTAAATCTTAATACTTTTTCCCTGAGGTCTGGCTGTGATCACCTTCATTGGAGATCAACTCAGAGTTTGGGTTCTTGTGCCTGCTCAACCTTGTCCCCTGTGTCCCTGTCCCTTCTGCATGGCCTTGCCAAGCTTCTGAGGATGTCAGCAGTTGTGTTGTGACAGAGAGACCCCATCAGTAATGTTTAATAGCCCCAATTTTAAAGTAATATTCAAGTGAAGCACATAGTGTACTTTTTTTTTTCCAGGTGAAAATTATCGTTCTTTGCATAGAAGAGAAAGATAACTAAGGTTCATCTGGTTGTCCCTAAGGAAGAGATTCCTCCCCTGCCCCATAGCCCACCTCACTCATCATGCTGTCTTTAAAATTAAACAATCAGGATGATTACATTATCATGATCATTGCTATCTGGACTTCTTCCAAACAAAATGGCTTGATTAAAAAGTAGTATTAGTCCTGCCCTGTGATTTTTTTGAGGAGAAATTGACACTGAAAGTTTAAAAATTTGATCAAACAATACTAAGTCATTTCCAGACAGAGATAAGAAAATAGTGATCAGGAGAAGGAAACTTTCCCCAAGTCCATGCAATAAACACTTAAATGTAGCACAAGCTGAACGGTGATTTAAAAAATAATTATTTAACGAAATTATTGTGCCTCTATATTTTTTAGGTACTCACTGCTATGCTTCCCTCTGGGAGTTTTGCTGGTTGATCTTTATAAGGCATCTTCTTAACTTTGAAGGACACCAGGGAGGCAAGAGAATAGGGATCATTTTTCCTCTGAAATTAAAAATAATTATTTAAATGTATTCCATGCAAATATTTTAAAAGTTATACAGGCAGCCATCCAGTTGTTTTCAGTGTTTTCCATTTCCAAATCAAAATTTTAGTTTTCTTTCTTTCCTCTTTTTTCTCCTTAAAAAAATTTTCCCCATCCAATCATCCATCATCCATCCAGATATCCCTTGAGATGTCCATCCCATTGTCCATCCAACTGCCTACCCAGTCATTCATCTTCTTCTCAGTTGTAAAAAGAATTTGTCTTATTAACAAAAGACTTGGTACAACCACGTTAGGATAAAAACAGAAAGTCAGAGTCCTAAAAAGGGGCAAGTATAAGGATTAATAGAGTTGCTGCTAGTCAAGAAAAAAGGGGAGATAGAGTGGATTATAAAATTCTTATTATCTGATAGAGGGAAATATTTTAGGAGAGAGACTGATACTAAAGTATGAAGAAATTTATCACATTTCATCTGATACAGAAGACCCAGAGAAGGTTTAGTCTCAGCACTGTTAGGATTTTGGGGTTGGATGGGAGACTGTGCTGAGCATTATAGTAGGATGTGTAGTTATATGTCTGGTCTGTACCTACTACATGTCAACTCTACCTCAACTCTACCCCACACCTCTACCCATACCTCTACCCCAGTTATGACAATTAAAAATGTCTCTAATCATTGTCAGTGTCCACCATGGAGCAAAATCCCCTTGGTTAAGAACCACTAACTCAAAGCTATAAACTTTTTGATAAAACTTTGTAGCAATTTTTTTTGTTTAATTGGTTCTCATATAAACTGTTGATTAAAGTCAAAGGAAAATATTTAAGATTCAGTCAAGGAAGGCCGTCTTGAGAATGTAAATTTCTGTGGTTCCCCACCATTTAACTTGAGACAGTGATTAGAGCTATCCAGTCTTGGGCTATAACTAGTTCATAATGGCTCTTGAGAACAGACTGTTAAAATTTCAGGAATTTTGAGTATTAGTTGTTAAACAGAGCCACTATTAAAACTTCTATATATGTAACTTTCAGAAAATTATATTTTTAAAAAGGCAATATACACTCAAAACTCAGTATTTATTAACTATTTTATTGTATTTTACTAGTATCTATGCTCTTGATAGTCTCTTGTATCTGGAAGGGGAAATACTATATGATGGTGTGCTAGTGCCTCTCTTCCTAACTTCAGATTTGGTGATGTCATGCTGGCAGCTTGAAATCAGCCATAGTGGGAATATTTACACCATAGGAATCAGCAAATGCTACACACTGGAGCTCCCTTCCCCCCACAGAGCAGTTTATTAAACATTTACCAGCCCTTCACCATTTATTAAACCAATGTTAGGTTCCTTGAGACCAATCCATCAATTTGAACTGTATAATTTTGTTTACATTTTTTTTACAAAGTTCTTTTTTTTTCCTGTGACAGAATTTTTTCTCCTTTCAATAAATCCCATTTCCTCCAGATGATAAGGACAAGCCAGAGTATGCAAAAGCTTTAAATTCTTAAAGTTACTCTATCTTTGGCTTTCTCTTTCTTTCTACCCTAACATTCCGGGACAAGTAACTTTATTCATTTGGAAAAATTACTTTTTGGTTGTTACTCTTCTGATGTTCTCTTGTCTCCTGGATTTTCCATTTTAACTCAAAGCTGGATTTTTGTTTGTTTGTTTATATGAGAAGTGTTTTTTAAAACATGGAAAAACTTTGCTCTTAAAATCTGGCATGCACTTGGTGATTTAAATCTACTTTCTTTACCACCCTGGAGCTCCAAGGAATGGAGAATGTAAGCAATTAGGCTATGATCAGCTGGGGCGGCCCCAAAGATACACTAGACTTGTGACCACAGGTCAAAGGCATGGCACAGGTAAGTATTTAATTTATGAACAGCAGTTATGAGCAGAGTCATATTATCGATTCCATGTTCCAAGTGGAATGCTTTCAGCCATGGTCTTTACATAACAACTACATTTTTCTTAGGTTTAAAAGAAATCTCTTCCATATAGCAATCTACTCATGTAATAGCAATCACTGCCATATTGCAGGCAATTTAGGATTGAAGAAGCAGCTGGAGTTAATATCCCTTGACAATATCTTGGACCTTCAGCCTGCCCCAGCTAGCTATAAATCCTCAGAAAATGCCCTGTTCCTCTGTCCTTGCTGTGTCATTTCAACCGTGGTTTGCAGCTCACTAGCCGCCTCTGTTCTGCACTTCTGTACAATGATTTGCTTATGGTCTTGGTACTAATAAAAGTTCTCTAGTTGGTAAAAAATAGAGAGTGAGGCTTCTGGATTTGTTAAATAGATGGTGTGGCTGGAAACGTCACGAGCCCTTCCACTCCTACCTTCCCGCTGCTTAATTCGTTCTTGAAAATTCTTTTTGACCACATAGTCCATGTTTAAGTGCTCAACATTTGCCAGAAATAAAGCCTTGTGAGATGACAAAACCCAAGCAATTACTGGTACAATCTTACACTGTGAAGGATTGTTTCCAGCAACAATCACAGGACAGGGTATCATTTAGGAGTAATCTAAATAAAATCTTTCTCTGACCAGTTTGCATGTTCACCAAGTGGACAGAAACAAACATAATGCAGCAAATCATGTCATGCAAGAATTGTAAACTTTCTAGTTTGGATTAGGAAGGCAGAAAATGTTTACCTCCATCTGGATTGCATGACAAAACCATTAAAGACCTCCATGATGTAGTATATTCTTAGAGCAGAAGAGGCAGGGAGGGAGTGAGAGGGAGACTGCAATAATGAAGGCACTCCTCTTTGGCACTCAGATTCCAAGACAGGAATAAGCAGACACTGGGTGTGTGGAAATATGGGCTATGGCGGTGTGTAAATGCTGATGACTTGAGCCGCTCTCTCTGGTCTTGGTTTCAGCTCAGGTCACGATCTCAGGGACCTGGGACCACTGAGCCCCATGTCAGGCTCTGCTCAGCGGGGAGTCTGCTGGAGATTCTCTTTCCCTCTGTCCCTCTCCCTACTCTTTCTCGGAGAAGTTAATAATCTTTTAAAAAAATAAAAAATCACATTTCCCTTGACTGTGGTGTCATAATGATTTTAGTCCTGCTTCACCAAAAAGTTATTCTCCCTTATTTCAGTAAGATGTGATGCCCAAAGTAATAGAAGGAATGTATGGTTATCATTGAAGACTATATGGGTTGGGAATTCAGTGAGTCTCCTCTCCTTAATTCCTCAACTCTGAGATAGGAAGTAACAATGCAAAAGCAGAGTGACTATGAACAAATTGATAGAAAGGAAGTGTTACTTGACGAGGTGCGTGGTACATAGTTGGCACTCCATGGGTATTTGTTTAGTGAATGAATAAATAATGGCTTAACTAAAAAAAGTAAAAAATGAAATAAATTGTGTACTGCACTTCTCCCTGGCTCAGGCATTCAAAATTGGTGGCGATTTTGTCCCCCGGTATCATTGTCAACGTCTGGAGACAGTTTTGATGGTCACAACTGGGGTGTGGCTTGCATCTAGTGAATGGGGGGCCAGGGATACTGCTAAGCATCCCACAATGTGCTTCCTATGAAGCATTTTATAATCCTATAATGATAGGTCCCCCAAAACAAAGAATGATCTGATTTGAAATAGTATGCTGAGATTAAGAAACCCTGCCTTTGGTTAAAGAAAAAAAGCTTCACAACCACTGTTTGGTTTCCTTTAACTTTCCTTCTATTTATTTTAGAAACAAAATAAAATAAGATTTGTGAGACTACAGAAGTATTTTGAATCCCAGAAAACATGCAAGTCCAGAGCTATGGAATTCTGTGTTTATTAATTAGACTCAAAAGGATATACCATTTGATTCTTGGTGGTGCAATGAACCAGATGAATTTTTTAATAGTTAAAATATGAGCAAGAATACATAGATTTGTTAGGGTTTTTAATTTAGCTTATTTTCCCCTCTCTAAATCCTTTCTAAACAACAAGGTCATGACAAGTAGTATCACTTAAATAAATAGCTCCTTCCAAATGGAAAAATTAGTTTGTTTAGTATAAAAGATCTTAAAACTTTAAAATGCCTGCAGTCCACGGAATTCTCTGTGGCAGGGTGAGACGCCACAATACAGATAACTCCAAAGCAGTCAAGAATCTACTATCACTATGTAGAGCATCACTGAGATGCGTCCTGGCTGGAGCCCTGGCTGTCGGAATCTCCCTTTTTCCTTCTTCATTGATTTTGGGCATATAGCTTTCACTGTGCCCTTGTACTCACCATCATTCCACTAATATTTATTAAAGAACTACTATGTACTGGGTGCTGGGTAGAAAGTGGTGAGCTAAATAGATTAAGCTACTGTCTACAAGTCTGAGGGACTCAGGATATCCCATTTACATGGTCTTCACCTAAAAGATGAAGGATTATTACTCAGCCATATAAAAGAAAGAAATCCTGCCTTCTGTGACAACACGGATGGACAAGGACAGCATTACGGTAAGTGAAATAAGCCAGACAAAGACAAATACTGTATGACATCACTTACATGTGGAATCTAAAGAAACAGAATTCAGAAATAGAGTAGATCAGGTTGGTGTTTGCCAGGGGCTGTGGGGTGGAGGAATTGGGGAGATGGTGGTCAAGGGGTTCAAACTTCCAACTACAAGATGAGTGAGTTCTGGGTATCTAATATATAATTAACAACACCGTATTGGATTCTTGAGAGCTGTTAAGAGAGTAGATCTTAAAAGTTATCACTTGCCCTACACACACACACACACATACACACAGGTAATTACACAAGGGGACAGGGGCATGAACTAACTTCAGTATAGTAACTATCCCAAAACATATCAATGTCTTCAGTTATCATGCTGTATACCTTAACCTTCCATATGTTTTATGTCATCAATATCTCAATAAAGCTGGGGAAAAAAATGTCTTCACCTGATGGGGAACATGACTAGCTGATTTTGGCTCAGTGTCTCATAGACATTTCTTTTAAACAATTTTAAAAATGAAAAACATAGAATATTTTTAAAAAAAATAATAAAAATGTTAAGTTAAAAATGAAAATTAAATCTAAATTTTTTAAATGAAAAAATTCACATTTTTTTAAATTTATAAATTAAAACATTAAAAAATACCTTTTAGGAAAACTTCCTGCCAAGCTTTTAAGGAGAGGTTCCCTACAAGCATGTGTTCTTACCTGGAGGAAGGTCTTGGCCCATAATCGTGATCTAACTTTTAGGACAGCGCTTTCTCCTCCTTCTAGCCTCCCCACTGCACAGGAGATCTGTAGGCACTCGATATTCGTACAGTTCTGCAACAAAACAAAACAAAATAACAGCAGTGGTGGCCAATCAGTGTCTTTAAATTGTGGTGGAAAATCAACATTGAAGTCAATTTATGTGCACTGTATTTTCTCAGAAGTCACCACCTAATTCATAAATCATTCATTTAAATAACAATTACACTGAAACAACCAAGAGAACACACAGTTAGGCAATAACAATGCATCAATTTTACTGGTGTAGAGATAAAATGGAAGATTTAAGCTTCTTTTCTAAGAACTTCAAACAATCCTCCTGCAGCAATTATTTGGTTGTTCTGTTTCAATTTCATTTCTCAGAACATGGGAAGACATTTCTTAAAGACACAACACCTGACTCTGGACTGAGCGAGCCCTTTAAAAGACATTGGAGGAAGCTCCCTGTATCTGTATTATCTCAAAAACCCAGTCTTATCAACCCTTTTTATCTGTATTATCTCAAAGACCCAGTGTTATCAACCCTTTTTTTCCCCAAAACATTCTTCTCTCTAAATTACTTTTTAACCTAGTTTCTAGTATTGCCAACTTACAATGGGTAACTTTTACTCTATGAAATGCATGTTCCAGGCACATATTCATTATGATGACCTTCTACCTGTCAAATCATATTTTCTGATTGGATCAAGCATGGAAATAAATGGACCCTTCACATCCATTTTCTGTGTACCCAGCTACATGATGATACTTTGTGAATTGTATTCCCTCACTGATTTGGATCTCTTGTGTGGGCTTGTCTTTATTTCTCATGTCTCACTGGGCTCTGGTCTATGATGCTCAATAAACAGTTTATTGAATAGTATGAGCAGGACTTAAAGGAGAGATTTCACTTTCATGAAATTGCTAAACTACAGAGTAACTTGAGGGACATATTGCCCTGAAAATCTTTTTTGAGAACCTCCAAATTCCCTAAAAGCAAAGCAATCAGTAAGGAATATCTGATAAATTCCATGGAGGTCAGATTTCGACCTGCTGTTTCAAATCCAGGTGGCGGCGCTGTTCTCGCTCTACTAGAGGTTGGGGTGCTGAGGTGTTTGGGGTTTTGTTCCTCCAGCAGGAGCAGGAATCCTGGAAGTGCTGCAGTTTGTGTCCCCTGTGAGGACCCTCATGTTTACCTACATTTCATTACTGACATGCTGTGTATCTCCAGGCCTACCCTCTGCAGGCAAAGGAGGCAAGTGAGAAGGAGGTCATTCTTAGAAGACCCCTGGAGCTAGCTGTTGGTCCTGGTGAGCTAGCTCTGTCCGAGGATTCTGGAGAAAGATGGTGCTCAGAATGAATCTTGAAGGGTGAGAAAGAGAGACTTAACAGTCTAGGCAGACAGGGACGAGACCAGTGCATATTCAGAAAAGAGGAGGAAAGGGTATTCAGGGGCAGGGTGGACAGATGGAAATGAGAGAGGCATGAGAGAAAGTCTAGGTAGTAAAGAATGTTCCTATTGGAGCCAAGGAGTTTAGATTCTATTCAGAAGGTCCCATTTAAACAACGGCTATGATAGGGTTTGGATTTTAGGGACAGGTAGTATGGGAGGCAAGAATGAGGGGAGGAGAGTGGGATGCAAGGAGGGTGACAAGGGCTTGTTGCAGGAGTCCAAGGGAGAGGGGAGGAGGCCCTGAACCTAGACATGGGGATGGAGAGAGGAAGATGAAGTTTAGGGAAATTGAGGAAGTAGAATGGGATGTTGGTGACAAATTGGAAATTGGGATCAAGGAGGGAGGACTGGAGGGAGGACTGGAGGAAGCCCTTTTGGCTTGGAACTGAGTGGATGGGCACTGACATTAATGAGATCAGGAAATCTACAGGAGAAGCACATTCTGGGGGCCGTAGAGACAGAGTTCTGGACTCTTGGGGCTGGGGTACCTATCAGGCATCCAGATGAACATATATGCTGAGCCCCTCAAGTCTAGAATGCAGTATGGATGGCTAAGATGGCAGAAGGTCCATAGGCATGGTTGGAGTTCATGATCATGCAGAATGTTTCCCTGAAGGAGTAAAGTTGGTGAGAGGGAGAGGGGCCAGAGGATGGTGTCCTGAGGTACGGGGCAGAGTAGGAGCCTACAAACAATCCTAAGAAGGCGCAGGCCAACAGGCTGGAAGAGAACCAGGTGATAGTGTTTTATGGGAGGCCAAGGGACAGGACAGTTTCAGGAAGCCGTTAATAGAATCATAGCCTGAAGAAGGTTTGAAAGATAAGGTTTCTGTAAACTGAGGGGGAAAAGGGCAAGAAGAAAGCCTGGCGAGGAGGAGATGGTATGGTCATTATAAGAGCAGCAGGGACTGAGATGAGAATGGCAAGAACGTTCTTGGGTGGAGAAGGAATATATTTCAGTGTGACAGATATGAATTTTTCCTATGCAAATTTGAAATTATGATCCCAACACAGGATGTTGGCACTTTGCACTTCCAAATTCCTAATCAGAAATGGGATTCAGTAAGTTGTTTTTAACTAAACAAAAACCGTAGGAGGTCTTACTGAACTTTTGATTTTAGAATAAACTTTGTATAATCACTTTCTATCCAGAACTGTTTTGACTTGAGGACATGGGGAGGCATATGATTTGCAATTTTTGAGCCAATAAAGGACAAAGAGAATAAAGCATGAATTAAAAAAGTCAGAAATGGAAATCAAGAATTGCTTTGCTCTCATCTGCAATTAATAAGTTCCTATGATAAAAATCATCTTGCATTAAAAATCTTAAATGAGAAAGAATGGAGGGAAAAAACCTGACCCTACAACAGAAGGGCATATAATTTTTAGAAGAATTTTAGTTATTGATCATCTCTCTTGCCTCAGTGTACTCATGAGACTTACACTAAAGCAGACATTGAAAAACATAAGTGAACCCTGATTTTCTAAATTGTTGGTTCCTATAGGTTTGGACAGTGGTTCTCCAGAGGGTTTTCACACTGATACTGTATACTAGAATTCTATAGAGGCCTATCATTATTTTCTTTTTAAAAAATTTGTTCAATTTTTATTGAGGTATCATTGACACATTACATTAGTTTCAGTTGTATGACAATGATTTGGTATTTGTATATACTGTGAAATGATTGCCACAATAAGTCTAGTTACTATCCATCACAACACAGTTATAGTTTTTTAATGATCTTGAAGAGCTTTTAAGATCTGCTGTCTTAACACCCATCAAATATGCAATACAGGATTATTAAGTGTAGTACCATCCTGCATCCCATAGCCCCAGGACTTAAGTCATTGTTTTCCAATTCTATTGTTTTTCTTGGAAGCTTTCTTTAAACAATATGTGGGATTTTATTAATTTATCCTAAACTGAGTAGCATAACAATTTCCTACTCTTAGGTTTTGAAAAACATAAAAATTTATAACCAAACTGTGCCAAACTAGAACCAAAATGTGCCCCCTGCCATAGCTTTTGCCAGGTTACTTTGGGTACTTCTATTAAAATAAACATTCATCTCTTGATTTAAGTTTAACTGAGTAAGATTTGCTCATTGTATGTTTCTGTCCATTTCTATGTTTCAAATTTTTTATGAATGTTAGAACATATTCAAGACACATTAAAACAAAACATTTTAGCCTTTTTTTTTTAAAAAAAAATTAACCTCTTTTAAGCATAGAGTTTGGTGGTATTAACATTCACCTTAGAACGAGTGAGAGAATTGAATTGAAAATACTGACTCTTGAGTACTCTCCACAGTTTTGCAAAGTGTTCACTAAACTCAGGATAGATCTACCACAGTTCCCCATGCTAAGACTCTGCAGAGTTTAGGCCCAGGAAATCAGAAGACCCTATTCTTTTCTGGATCAGAAGAAATGTCTGAGATGCAGGGACACGTGGGACTCCCTCGCCCCTCATCCCCAGCCTGGACGTGCTGCCCCAGCTCCTTTCACACTCTTAGTGCTCAGTGTCTGGGAATGGGCTCACAGGTTTAGAAGCATGAGAACACTCTAATGCAAATAAGCCTTTGTCCACAGGGAAGAGTTGCTTTCACGGCTCACGTAGTGTACTGCCAAAACATGGCGGCATATGTGAGCATTGAACGAGACGGAGAAACAATAGTTGAAGTTCAAGTCTTCTGGGTTTGGGATTTCTGTCCAATCCAGTCTTTCCTCTCTGGTCTGCACACACTGGGATAGCTCACCAGAATTTTTGCAGGGCTCTGTCTGTGGGGTTCTGGCATCCGTACGTCTCTCTTCCTGACAAGATGAGGGATGGTCGAGTTTCGCAGAAAGGTGCTCAGCTCAGGGGTGTCCAGTGAGGGGGCTGCAGGCTGCAAATAGAAAGCAAGAGATAGCATGTCAGTCTCATAAATGCTTGTCACCTTTTCATTAGCTTTGAACTCCAGGCATTTTTCCCTCTCAGATGACTAGGAGTCACGAGAGAAGCCAGACCCATCCTGATTTACCAGCAGTGTGTTCAACCACAAAATGAAATGCATGGGCAAGGAATAAGCCTTCCCATTCTCCAACCATCGGGGCTCCTGAAGAATGGGGAATGCATTTATGGAAAGTTTATATTGTAAGGATCAGATTTTAAGCAGAAGTGACGTCCCCAGAAGGAAGCGACTTTTTAAGCATGGGTCTTTATTTTCCTGTTATGCTTCTTTCATCATATATGGGTGCTGGTGAAACTCAGGAACATTCTGTGTAGAGGGACAGATGCTCAGGTGGCAGGAAAGTGAGGCACAGGTCCTGGGGAAAGAGATGTAGTTGAGGATCTGACATCAGCATGTCTGAGTCCCACACTCCTGATGCTGTAAGAAATGCTCCCTCAGGAGTGAACCGTGTACTTTTTTTTTTTTTTTTTTAAGATTTTCATTTATTTGACAGAGAGAAACACAGCCAGAGAGGGAACACAAGCAGGGGGAGTGAGAGAGGGAGAAGCAGGCTTCCCACCTAGCAGGGAGCCCGATGTGGGACTCGATCCCGGGTCTCCAGGATCATGACCTGAGCCGAAGGCAGTCACTCAACCAACTGAGCCACCCAGGTTCCCTTTTTTTTTTCTTTTTTAAGGAGTGAACCGTGTTCATGCCACATGAACATTGTGCTGTGAGGGAGGTTTTTTTCAGCCCTGAGTTTGTCTTGTGAGTGTTCTAGAACTTTTATGATTTTCCCTCAGGCTCCATGCTCAGTACATCTGATAGCTAAATAAATATTTTGAAAGTGCCAGTAAATCACACATAATATCTCTTTAAAATTCTTCATTTTAGACTGACTGAATATAGAACCTTAATTTTCTACCCCTGCACCAAATGCCCCCATACATATTCTTTTTTAAATGGTTTCTCTTTGTAGTTCCAAGAGCAGTGATAGTATGCTCCTTTCTGTAGGGTGAGGAAGGATATTTCTGTATTGTAGAAGCAGAATGCATCAGAAAATGAAATGAAATGCGTTCAGCAGGTCCTAAGACCCAGAAAAATCTACTGGATAAATATACTGGATAAACAGAAAGATAGAGTCCAGACTCCCTGTGTGCATGAACAGTCCCCTGTGTACTGGCCTCCAGCCTCATTTCTTACCAGGAGCCCTCTGCACCCTGCTGTGTGACGTGCAGAACTGTTGTCCCCTCCTGACGTGCAGCAGGATGCTTCCCGAGCCCCTGTGAGAGGCTCCATGTGAAAGCTCAGTTGCCCCCATCGGTGCCCACCAAGCTGGGCGGTACCTGCCTGCTGACCAGCCTGAGTTGCCCAGTGAGAACATGGAAAATGATAAGCATAGAGTCACATATAAAGTCCATGGCAATCTCAGGAAATAGGGAGAGGAAGAAGACCCAGTGAGGAAACGTGAGATGGGACAAGTCGGATGTAAGAGATAGTCCAGGACAGCAGGAAAGTGGGAATCTAGGGAAGCCTCAGGAAAAGAAAATTGAGAAATGCAGGAGTGACTAAGAATGTCCAGTCCTGCAGAGGAGAAAAGCTTTAGGACTAAAATTAGTCACTGAATTTGTCACGTAAGAAATTGCAGGTGTATGACCCAGCAGTTCCACTCTGGGTATTCATCAGACGAAAACAAAAACACCAGCTTTAAAAGATACACACACCTCCATGTTCGCTGCAGCATTATTTACAGTAGCTAACGTGTGGAAGCAGCCCAAGTGTCCACTGATGGATGAATAGTAAGCACACACATGCACGCACACATACACCCCCCCAAATAGTACTCAAACATAAAAAAGAAGGAAATCCTGGATGGGGTTTCCTGGATGGATGGCCTTGTGTGCATTATGTTAAGTGAACTAAGGTAGAGAAAGACAAATTCCATGTGGTATCTAAAAATCAAGGCCACCAAAAACCCAAACCCAAACCAAATCCCTTAACTCATAGATACAGAAGACAGATTGGGGGGGCTGGGGAGTAGCTGAAATGGGTGAAAGTGGTCAAAAATATAAACTTCCAGTTATAAAATAAGTAAGTCCTAGGGATGTAAGCACAGCATAGTGACTATAGTTAATAATACTGTGTTGTATGTTTGGAAGTTGCTAAGAGAATAGATTTTTAAAGTTCTCCTCACAATCTCAGGAAACAAACTGAGGGTTGCTGGGGGTCGGGGGGGGGAGATATATGGTGACTGGGTTATGGAAAAAATAAAAATTAATTAAAATTCTCATCACAAGGAGAAAAGTTTGTAACTCTGTGTGATGATGGACGTGAACTAGATTTACTGTGGTGACCATTTCCCAGTGCATACAAATACCCAATCATGTTGTATACCTGAAACTAATATGTATGTAATTATATCTCAATGTAAAACAAGAAAAAGGAAAGTATAGATGCCCTTTGCTAAGCAGGGGATGGGATGGGTATGGGTGGAAACTGATCCGCAGAAGTAAAGGGTGAACACATTCAGACAAATGGACAATTATTTGAAAAAGTGCAAAACGAAATATTTATCTTATTCTCATATTGAAGAAATTCCCCATGGCTCAGAGATGAGATGCAGCAATGTCCTCCCAATGAGAACGCACCAAAAGAAAACAAAAAACAAAATAAAAAGAAGACAAAATAAAAAAGAAAACAAAATAAAATATGGACATTCTTAGTTGCTATTTATAATGGAAACAGGATAGTAACACAAAATATTGTGGGCATATATAGATTATTTGTTAAATAAATTGCAAAAGACCAGTGGACACTTTTTTAAAATGATGTAAAGCTATATGGTAATTAAAAAAATACAAGATCTTAGTAAGGGGAATGGGCAGATTATAAAAGCGCATATATAATAAGACTGCATTTAAAAAATGGATATATATTTATCTTACATATCTAGCAATAGGAAAAAAATCGGGAAGAATTATGTAAAAGTTACTAGTTGTACAGATTTGATATTAAGAAGTTTTGCTAACTTCTTTTCAGGTGTGATAATGGTATTATGGATTTTTAAAGAGATCCTTAATTACTGGCAATATACAATGAAGTGGAAAAATAAATTAATGCACAAATAACTAGTAAATGTAATAGTAAATGGCTGGTAGCATTATTAGAAATTAAAAATTTTCTTTTTATGTTTTTATATATTGCCCGATATATTGTTTTGATGGACATTTTGTACTTTTTAATATAAAAAATTTAAAAAATTAACAATTGTAATAAGAGTGAAAGAGAAATAAGAAAGCAGGGATAACAAGTAGAGTTTGGTTAAAAATGGAAGGGAAAAGAAGCCCATTCTTGGAAGAAGATGTGGACCCAAGTTATTTGCTTATTGTTTGTTTTGAAGATAAAGGAAATTTAAGTATGTTTCTGGTATCCAAGGAGGGAACCAGTAGAGAGGAAGAGGCTGAAAATATAGGAAATAGAGGATATTTAATGTGGTGAAGTTAAGGGAAGAGCTCTCCTTCCTCTGAAGATAGTGGACAGAACTTGAGGATGAGAAAGAGACAATTAGAGGTGTGTGTGTGTGTGTGTGTGTGTGTGTGTGTGTGTGTGTGTGTAGTTTTTGCTCTGAGATTTTCATGTGCAATTTCTTTTTTATCGGTCACTGGGAGATGTGTTACAGAGTTAACTCTGCACGTAACCAGACTGCAGGGAAAAGGTACTGGAAGGACCTACAGAATGTTCCTTTATTCCTGTAGTAGTAGCAGTAATAGTAAAATAATAGAGAAGACAGCTCTTCGGTCTCCGATGTGGTGGCATCAGATGCAGCTCGTGTAGGGGTGAAGACCACGTTTGTGGGGGCACCTGGTACATCATCATTTACAAATACTTAGGATCAGCCTCTCAGTAAACACACACTGAGCCAGAGAATGAACGTATTACACAGCAGGGGTCAATAGAACATGCTTCTCTCTTCCAGTAACATTTTTTTGCAGATAGAGGAATGTTCCTTCCAAACACCACACTGACAAAGTCTTCAAATGGCTTAGCAACCAGTTTTCCAAAGTGGCATTCCAGAAATTATTTCAAAATAAAAAGCAAAACAAAAAAAATAAAACCCAAAAAACAAGACGAACAAAAAACAAAAAACAAGGAAGCAGTTATCCAAGAAATGTAAACAAAAGTTACAGCCTGTTTTCTAGATGAACACTTGGAGCCTGTTTCACAATTGATCGTGAACCCAGAGATCGTGTTTTTCCTGAATCTGAAACCCTTAGAGGTGAGGGCCTCTTAGCACCCACGTTAGGCAGGCATTCAGTTCAGAACACAGTTTGCTAAGAGCTCTGAGAATCTGGTGGTAAACACTGAAGTATCTTTTTCAGAACAAATACGGAGATTGCTCTTTTCTGCAATAAGGAACAAATTGTTAATAAGTACAGTTCTTTCCCCAGCTGCTATTCAGATTTTGACTTCAATAGGAGTTTTCTGTTTGCATGACTCTTCACCAAACTCTTCACTCTGGGATAGGTTTAAATTTATGAGCTAAATGGACACTGCCTAGCTGGAATGTGCAATACTGTTGGAAATGCAACTTTTCAAGAAAATAGATGGGTGCAATCAGATGACACATACTATCCTCCTCTTGTTTGTGATTTGTCTTTGGGTTTAGGTATTCCTAATACACAAAAGATGGGGGTCTTTCCCTCATATAATTCTTTGTCTGTAATTAAACTGAAGTAGAGACAAACCTAGGAGGTCAATCTGCCATGTAATTTTAAGACATAAATGTGAAGGATTTGTCAGGAGAGGGGGGGAAAACACTTTTTTTTTTTTTTAACATCCTGCAAAAATAGATTCATTCCATTATTGACTTTGAAGCTTTTCTTAGTCGTTGGACATGTTTTTTATATTTTAAAATTTACAGGAGAACCTGAAGACCCTCTTAAAGAGAAAGTAAGGCAAAGAGAAATGGACCCTGGAGAATGTATTCCTTTCGGTGGCTAAAAATTGGACCTATAGGCGCTGCTAAAAACAAAATGTGAATGAAAGCCCTCTGTCGGACCTGCATGAGAGAGACGGAGACACACACACAGAGAGGGTGCAGGTGGGTTGGGAGCTATAAGAAGTCCCTGCATTCGGAATTAATAAGGACCAATAAGTAAATGGAGGCAGTTATGAAGGAAAAAATTTCTCTTGAGTGTAAGACAAAATGATGCAAATTTGCCAAGCCAAGCCACAGTCTGTGTGCTCACCAATTAAAAATAAAAGCACAGAGAAACCCCAAAAACTAGTTGCAGGGTTTGGCGGAGGGTTCTTGTGTTTCTGCTTCCATGTTTGTACTATCTGGTTGTAATTTGGGATTCCTGTGCGAATGGTTCGAGGCAGCTGGAACCTCCCGCCTTCCATGGCTTCAAAGCCCATTCTTTATACAACATTGGCATTCTCTCCCGTTACGGTTGCCCTCGTCTAGTGTCTGTCACATCATGTGGACCTCGGGGTCCTTTCCTGAGCCGGGGCGGGGGGCAGAGGGCGAGGGGCGGAACATGGTCCTGTGATCCTAGCACAGGTTGAAGCCAACACCTCTCTTGTCCTACCTTTCTGGCTACAGCGTGACATCCTGTAGCCCTTTCTCCTGCTTTTTCTCACTGTTGGCTGCTTGTAACAAAACCTTGCCAACTTAAAAAAGTCCTCTACTCTTTATAGTAGCTTTGGTTCCTCAGTAGTGTTGGCTTTTTCAACCACATCTTATCTAGAGATCACAGCCCATCTGGAGGACTCTCCAGGATAGAGTCCACCCAAATAAGATAATGGGTAGTTGGAAATCATTATTTTACTGCCTTTAGAATGGTTGAGAAATAATACTTTATTCAACTCTAAAATTTTATTTCAAGAAGGATCTGGAATGAATTAGATTTAATGGATTGGTCCAAATGCTGCAGACAGTTGACTATTTCACAATGTTTTCGATGGCAGAATGTGCTGAAATTGCCACATTAAAATCCTCCATCTCTGAAGCCCAGAGGCAGAACCTTCGTGGCCATCTGCTTATGCCCCTGCATTCATAGAAGGCAGAGAAATGAACTTGATGAAGTGAAATCATCATGGGATGAACAGAAAACCAAAGACAGCAGCCATTTCACTGGGAGGCAAAAGGGAAAGTAGAGGGAATGTCCCCAAGGCAGTGTCCCACCTTCTGACTTGCCTGCGCCAGGCACCACAGTGGGCCAGGAGGCTCCCTCACTCTTCCAGAACCCCATCACGCATGCATGCTCCTATTTGCTTTCACACTCGGGTAACAAAGCAGGCTACGTGAATCCCCAGGAAGCCTCCTATGAGGCCAGTATTTAAAAAAAGAAAACACTCCAAACTCACAAACTTCTAGAGACATCTGAGTGTGTCCCCAGTTTAGTCACTGATGCTTTGTATTTGGGCAGCAGGTGAGGTACTTCTGCCCATTATCTCCTGTGATCATGGTGGTGGCTTTCAAAGGCAGTCTGCTCTTCAGACCTTGGGGACATGAGACTCACTTGGTGGGATAACTCAGCTGTACCAATCAGTGTTGTGAAAATCCTCCATCTCTGAAGCCCAGACCCGTTCAGACCTTATCAGACCTAGAGGCTTATGTGAGGAGAGTCACATTTGGAATGCATGTTCAATTTACAGATGGGTTATATTTCAGAAGGTTTGAGGCTAAATGTTTGGCACGCAGAATGCTTTTTCTCTTTAGAGACAATCTCTTAAACGGTGGCTCAGTTTTCAGGCCAGCCCACAAAAAACCTTACTTTATCTACAATATGGTTTTGATGAGTAAAACTATGTATTTGTAATAAAGAGTAAAGCCAAGAGGTTGCTATCTGAATATTTTTTAAAAAATAGGAAAAAACCCACATTGTGTTAAATACATTAGTTCTATTAAATGCTGAGAGATTTAACTAGTGGACATGAGAAATTATTTTCAGATGTTGTGGAGACCCTGCAGGAGGGGATCCAGGGAATTTCAAAGGTTTTAGAATTGGTGGCATTGCTTCCTTGGAGCAGATGGGCTAGAAAATGCTTCTGAGAGAATCTGGACAGTTGCTTTTTCATCAGTGCATTTCTTTAGACATTTGTGGGAGCTGCAAAGAAGTGGTGAAGGAGGGAGCTACTTTCAGTGATTAAGTGGGGGGAAAAATGAGGATATATACAGGAGAGGGAAGTGGACAAAAAAGTATACATGACCCAAAGAGAAAGCCTTTTGCTGAGGGAAAATTAGTTGAATGGCTGGAGAGGCAAACGTGGTGGGGAACTTGAAAATCCTTCAGGGGATACTTGGCAAGCTGAGGTGGGAGTTTTCCTTCTGACAGGCCCAAGGTAGGCTGGGATATTTTGGTGGCTCATCCAGTAGGCACTATAGCATCCTCAGAAAGGACTTGTAGACCTGCTTATAGATGCAGGTGTTTCAAGAGGCACTCACTAATAGAGTCCACCCAAATAAGATAATGGCTAGTTGGCTGTTTATAAAGAAACTTTAGAACCAAATCTTAAGGAATTTTATCTTAGTGGGTAAGTAAGATTGGATGCTAGGATTTACTATTTTTTTTTAAGATTTTGTTTATTTATTAGAGAGAGAGAGAATGAATGGGGGGGGAGGGGTAGAGGGTGAGGGAGAAGCAGACTCCCTGATGAGCAGGGAGTCTGATGTGGGACTTGATCCCAGGACCTGGGATCATGACCCAAGCTGAAGGTAGGCACTTAACCAACTGAGCCACCAGCCACGGGACTAGAATTTACTTTTTGCCTATATGAGTGTATTTTGCTACCCTATTCCTTTTATTAAACCTATCCTTTCTCTGCTTCTTAAAAAACAAAGTTATAGAAAAACTACAGGTATTTATCTTTAAATACCTATATTTTAAAAACTGTATTTATCTTTAAATACCTATATTAAGAAAAACAGTAATTAGCTTTAATGCAAGAATTGATACCTAAGTTAAAAAAATTTCCCAGACCTAGTCCATTGAAGATAACTGAATATAATAAGTAATTTGTTCTTTATTAATTTCTAATTCATATTTAAGACAAAGAATAGACTGCTAAGCTTTGTATTATTTAGGAAGAAATAAATTAAGTATGTTTATAGGGACTTCACCAATAAACTATTTAATATCTTAAGAAGAAAATAATGTCCTAGTACTCTCAATTTGTTGGTAGCCACTTATATAAAATATACTGATAATTAATTTTAAAAATCTATTGATAAAAAGATTTTTAGGACTCTCTGGGTTATACATACTAAATATAAATAAAAGTACTCAGAGGACCTGAAAGTAAAAGCATTTCAAGTTTTTCATTATTCTGAATTTCAAGAATTCACAAATTATTACCATTTGTCATTTTGGGGAGCTGTTTCTTCATATTGTAATCAAATCTTCTTATAATCAATTTCTACAAACTGACAGTTTTATGAAAGGATCGTAATGAAGTTGCATTTTAAAAAATTACTAGCCTTAGGGGCACCTGGGTGGTTCAGTCAGTTAGGGGTCTGCCTTCAGCTCAGGTCATGATCTCAGGGTCCTGGGATCAAACCCTGCATCAGGCTCCCTGCTCAGTGGGGAGTCTGCTTCTTCCTCTTGTTCTGCTTCTCACTCTTCTTGTGCTCTCTCTCTTTCTCTCTCAAATAAATAAAAATCTTAAAAAAAAAAAAACCTACTAGCCTTAGCTCTTTAATCAAAGTCTATACTTCGAAGAGTGTCTGGGGGGCAGGGAATGCAGGAGCTTAGTGGTCAGCAGTACCCCTTTTGCACAAATCTGTCAACAAGTAAGGCAAGTTATCTGTTGGTATCATTCCAGTCACTGGATAAATGATAAACTGTAACAAAGGAAAAGAATTCACAACCAACATGGCACATATCACACAAGTTACATAATATATATGAACACATATAAATAGTGTCAGATATAAAGCAAACATTACACTCTCGAGTTTAGAGACCTTCCCCAGGTTTCTGTGTTTCAAAAATCTACCACCGAAGCAGAGAATCCATATGAGACATGTGAAAGATTTAATTGCTTCAATATTATACGTTCCACTTAAAGATGTTAATTAATTAATTAGTTTGTTTGTTTGTTTATTTTTTAAAGATTTTATTTATTTATTTGAAAGAGAGACAGAGGGAACACGAGTTGGGGGAGGGACAGAAGGAGAGGGAGAAGCAGACACCGTTCTGAGGGCGGAGCCCGACCTGGGGCTTTATCCTAAGACCTTGAGATCAAGACTTGAGCCAAAGTCAGATGTTTACCCGCCTGAGCCACCCAGGAACCCCAGAAAATGTTATTTTATAATAAGCTACTGTCCTTGAAAGATTTTAAAGTCATCTCAATGAAGAGCCAAGAGAGAGGAAATGGAAAAAAAAATTTCCAGGGAGGAAGTATTTTAAATAATTTTGTGGAATAGTGACCTTATTTATAATTTCCCCATAAAGAAAGAGACTTGTCCTGTAAACCCTTTCATACTGAACCCCTTTCAGTTTTCCTCCCTTGGAAGAGAAGGCATGCTGGGTTGAAGAAGAAAGCCTTTCATAACGGGCAATGTCCCAGTGCCCCGGTTAGAGTAGAGGCAGACCTGAGTTAGTATTTCATGAAGTCTGCCCTTTGCTCCAGTTCTAATAGAGACGCTGTCTCCCTGAGCTACTAGAATGTTGATTCTTAAAGTTCTCTTTTGAGGATAACATCTGGTTAAACAGGTTTTTTTTTTTTTCTATTCAAATGTGATATTTTCAGGGGTTTATGCTAATTATGTTCTTTTCTTCCTAGAAGAAACTTAAAACCAGATTTGGACCTTAATCTGAATGAGATCGTCTCTGCGGACACTTGAGCTCCTGACTAGTCTTTGACCAGCAAAGCAGTGTGGATGTCAGGTGGGGATTGTAGAGAGGCCAAGTTTTAGGCCCCCCGGACCCTGCCTCTTACTAGACCCCCGGGTGATTGGAAAAGCTTAAGAATCTGAGAAACACTGCTCTCAGCTTTTCTATAGTGCTGAAGAATGGGGTCCAGAAATTTCCAGTGTGGGTGTTCTTGGAGCAGTGAAATGGCCTTTGCAAATTATCACATTTCACCACTTGCTATGGGTAACATGTGGAAAAGCCCACTTGGTAAAGATCCTTATATCTTTTGATAATGTACCAAAAAGACTCTAAAAATAGCATTTTTTACAATTCTCCAAAACACGACATGCCTATTTATGCTTTTGGTTTGGTTGTGCTTCTAGTCAAACCATATGCAAAAGGTATCTATTAAAATTGGCTAAATAAATGACAGGTTACCATGAATAATAAAAGCAAGAGAAATTTAAGTTTTTTAGGAGTGACATTTTAAATTAGGTCTGGCATTTTTTTTTTAAGATTTTATTTATTTGAGAGAGAGCACAAGAAGACTCCTTGCGGCACTGAGCAGGGAGCCTGACATGGGCTCCATCCCAGAACCGACCTGAGCGGAAGGCAGACGCTTAACCGAGTGAGCCACCCAGGTGCTCCAAGGCCTGGCATTTTAACCATAAAACTAAAAGAAAAGACTATTTAGATTATCACCGAAGTAACTCATTCTTATAATTACTTTGCTTAAAAAAATACAAGCCACTTTTTTTCCCCTTACCATAAAGAAGTGGGCAAAACAGCCCGTTAGACCAGGCTCCTACCTTTATATCCTGTGGGTTGATGTCAGGATTTGTTTGACACTGCAGAGGTCCCAGGGTTTGGATATGAAAAATGTAGAGTAGAAATTCATCCCGAGCAGAGAACGGCCAGCCCACCTCCAGAAGGGTGTCACTGATGGTACTCGGTCCAATATTGTGCAGCTACAAGAAAGGAACCAGTAATGGTACAGCACAAGGCAGGGAGAGGAAATCAAGCTCCATGTACTTCGTACCCATTCTAAAAAGTATTTTGGCTTTTAATGCATCTGGGCTATGATTGTGGCAATAGGAAAACACAATCTTTATAAGCAAGAGAAGTTCCAAAAGCAAGAGGCGCTAGTGCTCAGAGAAGACTTCCTTCTGTGAAGCTCTGAGGGCAGGTTTCCTTAGCAAAGACCACATTCACCATGTCTGATCATTGTGATGTTTACCTAAAATTTATATTCATCTAATTGCAGGGCTAGACATGCAATTTTAATGATATGCTTTCAAAACCTAGTTATTCTTTCTTTGCATTGAAATCTGCCTTTTTTCCTGACTACTGACTTGTCAATGGCAACCATATGTGATACACTCTCTCACCCTCGGGAAAAATGGTTATCCATCAAATGCCAGAGATGGTCCAGGCTCAGCACAGTTCAAGTGTGCATTTCAAAGCTGAGCTCCTTCTGTTTTAATCAGTGACTCTCAAAGAAAGAGAGGCCACATCTCATAAAGAGATGAGCATTTTACGGGACGCCTGGGTGGCTCAGTTGGTTAGGCCACTGCCTTCGGCTCAGGTCATGATCCTGGAGACCCGGGATCGAGCCCCACATCGGGCTGCCTGCTCGGCGGGAAGCCTGCTTCTCCCTCTCTCACTCCCCCTGCTTGTGTTCCCTCTCTGGCTGTGTTTCTCTCTGTCAAATAAATAAAATCTTTTAAAAAAAAAAAAAAAAAAAAAAAAAAAAAAAAAAAAAAAAAAAAAAAAAAAAAAAAAAAAAAAAAAAGAGATGAGCATTTTAAACCCATGAAGCTTGTACTCACAGGACACAAAAACAGCTTAGGAAAGTCACAAAATGTATTTAAATTCATTGAGGTTTTGAAAATTCACTTCAAAGTTAACAGGGAACTCCCCCCCCCACAGTTCTCATAATTATAATGATCAATAAAACAACTTATAATTTAGTTTTGCTTATTAGGTGGCTCATTTAATTCACATTATCAAAGCAGCATGGCACCACCGATAATAGTGTATTTTGGGACAGGAGAATAGCATGTAGGAAACACGTGATGATTGCTTTTGTCGCCACTGATTATTACCCTAAAATTTTATGATCCATTTATGCTAAGATTAGAAGCAGGGCTGCCCTGAGAATGACTGAGTTTGAATATGTTTGCAGACTTTAAAGTTTTGCCATTCGTAAGCAGAAACCGATGCACACAAGATCTAATAAATTATTTGACAGCATTTTCTTCTTGCAAGGTTTTTAATCCGAGTGGCCATGGGGACTATGTTATCCTTTTGCTATCAAGAGAGTTTAGGGCAAAGCTTTGATCCAATGGTGGGTGGGACTTCTGATTCTGAGCCACAGGTTGGGCGGATGACAGAGGTTTTCATGTTGATGTTGTGCAGGAGTTGACACTTCTTTCCCACGTATGTACACAGCTCATCAGTTTTAAAATCACTTCATTGTTAACTGTAGAGAATGCTATTCATGTCTGTTGCAGTTTAAGATGAAAGTCACAGCCAGGATCTCTAGGTCAGTGGAATGAGTTACGCAGGAAAGGCATAGAGAGCAGTAAATAAGAAGGGCCCTCAAGCAGAAGACAGCTTTTTCATGAGCTTGCTTCTGGAAAATATTTTACTGATCATCTGACTGTTTCAAATCTCAGAATAAGTTATTCATATGTGTGTGTTATATGTGTGGTTGTGTTTTTTTGCACCATAGCAAATAATCCATAAAATTTTCTCTGTCTGGTAACTTCTGGTTGGTGACCTTCAGTTTAAAGAGGTGGGTAGATTTTAAGGAGATTTGAAAATACAGGAAGAAACAAAATAAAGTCCAGGGAGCTAGTCATTTTTATGCTTAGGCTGTCCAAACATTTAAAAAAAAAAGGAGACATAAGGAACATCTATAAGAGAACAGTATCAAGATAAAATATTCTCCTCTATAACAGCTATCACTAAAATGCAAGTGACTCATACTGTACCCTCTCGCCCCACTGCAATATGATAGCATAACAGCACAAATCCAAGCAGTATATAAAGGTCAGATCTTAGACTGCTGTCTTTTAAAATGCTGTGAAGAGTTTATTGATAAAGAATGTAAGCATAAACTCCTAACACAACTTTAAGATAGATAAAAACTACCTCATAAATATGTTCCACCAGTGGTCCAACTCCTTCCTCTTTGTGGGGCTCGTCTTCCGGTTCCCAGTTATGAATGGGCAGAACAATCTGCGGAGGGTGGGATACTCTGAAACAAGGAATGTTTTGTTAATTGCTGGTGATGATGCAGATGAAGAATGCTTCACTAGTGTATGATACGCTAACAGCAATGGGAAAAAGTCGCCCACAGTATAGTTGAGCAGATATTGCCTATATGGAAAAAGGTATTGAAAGTGATGTTCAGCAAAATAACTAAAGGAATAGTAAAAGTTCTGAAACATCTACTGGGAGGCTTTTAATTTCTGGTCTCTAGCTCAGAGATGGACTCTTATCGTATCTCCTCTCTCCGGCGCTACAGAGCAGAACAGAGAACACCCTTGAGTTGAGATAGATAACTTAACATATGGACGTGTAAATGTATACATCTATCTGTAGGTCCTGTGTAAGTGTGTGTGTGTGTGTGTGTGTGTGTGTGTCTGTGTGTAGATATATAATCCCTGCTTCAAGCCATATCAAGAAATAGGACTTTTTTGGTGGATAAAAATCTAGAATTCTGTGTTGTGTTAAGCGTTGACTTGTGAAGAAATGTAGTTTTGAATTAGATACATAAGAGTAGAAAAGTGGCGACTTGTATATTCCTACCTCTTAGATTTCTTTGGCTTTCCATTAATGCAGCCTTACCTCCCCCAAAGCCTGTTGCAGAGTCAAAATAAAGCCTGATTGAGTTCTAGGGTTGTCCTCTAGGTAACTCAAGGGTGAGAGGCAGAGAGACAGTTCAAAGTACAATGGTGTAATCATGTAAGTAGGATGTTAACTTGGAGATATTTTTTTGCCTGCAGTTTTCACCTAGAATGTGAGCATTGGCTGAATGAGGTGTAGTACAGGCATTATTCTACGTTAAAAGCTGGTTCCAAACCAAATTGTTAATTTTATATTATTGTAAAAAAGATTCTCAAAAGAATAGTGCTTTTCTAACAATTTTTAGGTGAAGGATCTTTGAAAGAATTCCTAGACCTCCAGCTGAAAGTAACTTTAACACAAAACCCCTCTTTTGGCAATCAGAAGTCGTAAGTGCCCTTTTAAGGGCACCAGTAATTAACACAACCCCTAGCAACTTCAAATGCTATCTTTATTTTTCCCTCTGATTAATCTCTTTCTGAAGCAGAAAGCAAAATTTATTGGGCTAACTACTGACCCGAGAGCAAGTAATTTAATTTTCTGTGTGTCTTTATTTCCTCATCTGGAAAATTGTGATAAACTCTTTGGGTTGTATACCACAAATGATTGGAAAACATCTCAAATGCTCTTGGTTGAAGTCACTTTGGCTGCATTGTTTTCTAGGGATGGGTTGAAGAAGTATATTTTTAAAACTGACAACCTACAGAAATGCTACTAAATTATAAAACCCTTCGCTTTCATCCCTAAGGGGCAACTATTAAATGATGAGTATAGGACATAGTCTTGCTGAGCTGATACTTCAGTATTCTTGCCCTTATATTGCCTTCTTGTTGTCATGCTCCCCTTTCTGACTTGATTTGATTAAATCATGTTGAGATCAAATGCTGGGGACTTTGTGAGGAAAAGATTACAGAACACAGAAGGTTACTTTTATTCGAATGAAGCCCAAACAGTTTGGGCTTCTGTCCCCGTGTGGTCGTCATGACCTAACCACCCAAAACTTTACTTTATTCTTAGCTTGGCAACAGAGAGTTGACTCCATGCTCCACATCCAATGTGAGGCTCAAGGGAAAATATTTATTCATTCATTCATTCATTCAATTTGTTTATTTATTTATTATTATAGAGAATAAATACAGAGCAGAAGTGGAGTACGTTTTCTCTGAAAAGTTTTGTTCTTTTGGTCATCTATCCTGGAGGACTGGTCATAAATGCTCCAGCACCACAGAATCATAAATATTTAGAACTTGAGAGGTATTATGGAGACAGTGTGCTCAAAATCCCTCATTTTATACATGAAAGGAAAACTTATGTTCAGAAAAGTAGGGGTAGTTGCAGATGAAGACTTCAGCTTACTCAGGTTTACTCAGGACTTTTCTATTTCCAATATACAGTTGACTCTTGAAAAACACGAGTTTGGACCATGATGGTTCATTTCTATGCAGATTTTTTCATTTATATATGATTTTTCATAAAAGGTACAGTACTGTAAATGTTTTTTTGGTCTTATGATTTTCTTTATAACATTTTCTTGTCTCTAGTTTACTTTATTGTAAGAATACAGTATATGACACATATACAAAATATGTGTTAATGAACTGCTTAAGTTATCAGGAGAGCTTACTGTCAACAGTAGGCTACTAGTAGTTAAGTTTTGGGGGAGTCAAAGTTACATGTGCAGGGGCTTGGTGCCCCTAATGCCTGATTATTCAGAAATCAACTGTATGATGCACCACGGGGGCCACTAAGCAGCAGTGATTTTAGTAAAGACAACTTAAAGAAACTTCCTGCCCCATTTCTGTAACAAAATCAAATAGAAAACCATAAGGAAACATAATCTATCACAGGTCATGGCAAAGTCATTCAAAAACTATGCCTCACAAAATTCAGTTATCTACTGTCAAGATGTTTTCAGATCTGGGGAAACCATGACAAAAAACGGCTCTCGGAAGATTCAAAATGAATAAGTGAAAGTGTTCACTGTTCTCAAAGTTACCATTTTTTTTTAGAAGGAAGGAAAGAAGAATATAATCAACGATTAGCCAAGGATAAACAGCCCTAACATTTCTTACTGAATAGTGCTCACATTCTAAGATGGAGGATAGAACATTATTCCACGGAGACCCCCAGGGAGAAGAAGATCGGAGTACCAATGGTAGCACCAGACATTAGGAAAGGATTAGGGAAGCAAGGAAATGGGTTTTTGATAAGTGAACGTCTATATACTATTGGAATTTCAAATCTGATGCTGTGGTAGTGCAGTATGAACCCGATATTCATTCATAATCCCGTTTCAAATGCTGTAAGCCCCGCTTACCATTTATTGTCTAGAACTACTATTTATTGTTTTTTTTTTTATTGTCTAGACTATTATTTATTGCCTAGAACAATGTTGGCTCTACCCACTATAGCCGGTGTCTATACAGACCATGGTTGTTTATGATTGTAATGTCCTGTGATTAAATCCAGTTAATCCTGATTATATGACTAAGGATACAGATTTATTACTCTTCATGAGTTCGCTGAATATTGTGCTGCCTCTTGTGGCCAAATTTACTTCCTGCAGACTTAATACTAAATTAATCGTTTATACCAACAAATGACATGCGAATCTACTGAAAGACTGTGTTGACACCATCTGGCTTTGAAATAAGTGGACTAATTCTCAGTATTTTTTCCCATTAAAGAAATAAACTCATTTGCGTTTATTTTTAAAATGATAAAGATAACACTAGACTGAAATAGAGCTGCTGGAGACAGTGTGTGATAGAATACATTGGAATAAACACAACTGGCAAATAAAGAGAGATTTTTCTGAAGACTGAGCATGGAAGATTTTCAACACAGTAGCTGTTTGTTCCTTGAAGAATTAAACATTGAAACCAATATTTTTGCTGAGTGTCTGAAATAAAGGGTTTTACTTTGCAAAATGGCTAAAAAGAACTCTAACCCTATGTTAGAGAATAAACTGTGGTCAATTGTTGGACATTAATCTAGCAATTAAAAAAATGCACCCATATGAGAAACCGTATTTTAATTACTTGCTTTGACTATTGGTAAAATGAATAGAAAATTTCCTTTTGTTTTTTAAAGATTTTATTTATTTATTTGACAAAGAGAGAGGTCACAAATAGGCAGAGAGGCAGGCAGAGAGAGAGGAGGAAGCAGGCTCCCTGCTGAGCAGAGAGCCTGATGGGGGCTCGATCCCAGGACCCTGAGATCATGACCTGAGCTGAAGGCAGAGGCTTAACCCACTGAGCCACCCAGGTGCCCTAATTTCCTTCTTTTTTAACTGAGAAATATTGGTGCTATAAATGATGGCAGAAATATATTTATAAATATTTATCTTATAAAATGGATATATAAGAATAAATACAGCTACAGTACATCCTCTGCTGCCTTGGACTGAGTTATGTCTTATGGAATAAAAACAATTCCCAAAGATTAACAAAGCTTAAAGAAGGAGACAAGACTTCATATACACTAGTTGTAAATTTTAAAAGATATAAAAAATAAGATAGCAAAAATGCTTATTTCTCCTCTGATTTTATTTAATGTTTTTCTCAGTGAGAAATAAGAAATGCACAAAATGAAACATCTGGAGTAACTGCAAAGATCTAAATCAAACAGGTCACTTCTCATGAGTCAACTCGTGAGTTAAAGAAGAAATCACGAAAAATTAGAAAACATTGTGACTGAAACCCGACATATCAACATTATGGGATGTGCTCAAGCAATTAGAGGAAAATTTATAGCACTAAATGCATATGTAAGAAAAGAAGAGAGTCTCCAATCAATGATCTAATTTCTACCTAGAGGAAAGAGAGAAAGGGAAAATCCAACCCCAAGCAAAGGGAAGGAAATAATAATAACAAAAGCAGGAGCTAATGGAATAGAAAACAAAACAAACAGAGAAAAAGGAGGCACCTGAGTGGCTCAGTCAGTTGAGTGTCTGTTTTTTTTTTTTTTTTTTTTTTTTTTTTTAAAAGATATGAATGTATGTATGTAACAGAGAGATTCAGAGCGCAAGTAGGCAGAACAGCGGGCAGAGGGAGAGGGAGAAGCAGACTCTCCACTGAGCAGACAGCCTGAGGGGGGTGGAAGGGGGCTCCATCCCAGGACCCTGGGAACATGAGCTGAGGTGAAGGTAGTTGCCTAACTGAGCCACCCAGGTGCCCTGAGGGTCTGACTCTCGATTTCAACTCAGGTAATGAGATTGAGCCCCAGGATGGTCACCATGCTCAGTGGGGAATCAGCTGGAAATTCTGTCTCTCCCTCTGTCCCTCCTCCCACTCTGTATTCTCTTTCTCTCTCTCTCCAAATAAAGAAATAAATCTTAAAGAGAGAGAGAGAGAGAGAGAGAGAGAGAGAGAGAGAGAGAAAAGTCAATGAAATTAAAAAAAAAACTGGTTCTTTGAAAAGTTCACTAAACTCTAGTCAGAGTGATCAGGGAAAAAAATGGAGGGGAATAAAAGATACAAACTGCAATACAGTGAATGGTGAGGTCCCACCCACATTAAAAGGAAAATGAGAGAATATCATGAGCAACTTTATGCCATACATGTAACAACTTAGATGAAACAGACAAATTCCTTGAAAGACAAACATAAGATCAAGGTAGGATCTAAAAACAAGGTAAAGATATCTTCTTGCACCCTCTGCTCCGTCTTGCCCTGACACTCCCTATCTGTGCAGTAAGAGAAGAATAAGAAATAAAGAAAAAAGAAATAAAAGAAAAGAAATAAAAAGCATGACTATGTAGGAAACAACTTAACTTTTCTCCAAAAGTCATGTAGCCTTTGCCCTCAGTTTCTGGGAGGTAAAGTTTAAGCTCTAGAAATTATAGGCCTGAAAGAAGTATCTTTGTTTTTCTGGAGGTTTTGGGTCACAGTGGATATTCTAACCATATGAGTTGGTGGGGGGTTGCTCACATCAGAAAGACCAATAGTGTGAGTCAGGGTGGGAGCTTGATCACCTCATATTAGACAATCTGGAGACAGATCAATTAAGTGGGTCAGTCAATCAATTGATCATGTCTACATAGAGGATCCCTAATAAAAACTTTGAACACTGAGTCTTGGGGAGTTTGGATAGTCCAAACTCATGGATAGTCCTCGTGTACTGTTATACACCAATACAAAGAAAGAAACATGTCCTGGCTCCATGGTGGATAAGAACAGAAGGCTTGTGCTTGGTACTATGCCAGGTCCGACTGCGCACTTCTGCCCTTGGCTAATTTTAATTTTTATTGTAGTGATGGGTATAACAGCGTTCAGGGAGTTCTGTGAGTCCTTCTAAGTGAATTATCAAAGCTGAGGGTAGTTTTGGGAAGTGCGCAAATCTGCAATTGGCAACAGAAGTGAGGGTAATCTCTTGTGGGTACTACTTCCCTCTAACTCCATAGTTGGCTAAACTTGTGCACGTACAGATTAGATTAGTGAGGGAAAAATCAAACTTTTTATTCTCAGATGACATGACAATGCTATAGAAAATTTAGGAAATCAACAAACAATAAAGCTACTAAATTTGTAAACAAGTTTACCAAGATCTCAGGATACTGCTTGCATTTCAAGACTTTCTGTACATGGAGACTGATGGAATAGAATGGAAATTCGGAAGCCTCACAGATGGATAGAGGTTCAAGTAATTTAGTAGGGAAATTAGCATTTAGTGGGGAAATCAGCCAATAGCATAGCAGCAACTGGATATTCTTATGCAACAGTGAGCCTTAGACCTTACCTCACACCAGATACAAATATTAATTTAATTATAAACCAAACTGTAAAACTGCAAAACTTGTAAGAGAAAACATGGGAAAAAGTCTTGTGACTCTGGGCAAAGTGAAGGCCTTTTCAACAAGGCACAAAAAGAGTACAAACTATAGAATATTTATTTATATATTTATGTATTTGTTTTAAAGCTTTATATATTTATTTTAGGAAGAGAGAGAAAGAGGGTAAACTATAAAATTTTAAAATATGGATTTCATACAAATTAAAAACTTTTGCCTTTTGAACATCACTGTTAAGAAAATAAGCCAGGGGGGCCTGGGTGGCTCAGTCATGAAGCATCTGCCTTGGGGTCAGGTCATGATCCCAGGGTCCTGGGATGGAGCCTCACCAGTGGGCTCCTGCTCAGCAGGGAATCTGCTTCTCCCTCTTCCTTTCCCTCTGTGCTCTCGCTCTCTCTCTCTCTCTCTCAAATAAATAAACAAATAAATAAATCTAAAAAAAAGAAAATGCTGATTAAATGTCTAAAAACGAACAAAAACCAACCTCAAGCTCATGACTGCAAGCACGCAGCACACCTGCACTCACCCAGCAGGCGGGAATGCGAAACGGAAATGGCACGGCCACTTTGAAACAAGAGTTTGGTGATTTCTTGTAAAGTTAAACATACCCTTGCCATACAACTCAACTACATTTATGAAAACAAATATCCCATCAAAGACCTGTATGTGAAGCCGATAGCAGGCTTAGTATTAAGAGTCCCAAACTGGAAACAGCCCAAGGGTTTACCAGCCTGTGAATGGATGAATGATTTGGGGGCCTTCCGTAGAGTGGAATATTTCTCAGCAATAAAAAGAAACAGACCACTGATACATGGAAGAACATGGGTGTTTTTTCAAATGCATTATGCTAAGTGAAAGAAGCCAGACTCAAAAGATTACATTCTGTATGAGTGTATTTATGTGATTTTTCTGGGACTATAGTGATAGAAGATAGATCAAGGTTGACAGAGCCTGGGGAAGGGGACTGGGTGAACTACAAAGGTACATGAGAAGCTATGTGGGGTGACAGAACTGTTTTACATTGAACATCCTTGTGGTGTCTTAATGCTTCAAACCGAACATCTAAAGAAAGGGTTTTACTTTATATAATTTATTCTTCAATAAACCTGATTACACACACACACACACACACACACACACACACACACACACACACACACCCCAGAGACCATGAAAAGGTTATTTGCAACCTGTATAGCTGATGAAAGATGAGTGTCTCAACTCTAGAGTAGAAGAGTTCCTTCCTATGAATTAATATGAAAAAATTAAGTCTCTTCATAGAAATATGTCCTAAGAAATGAGCAGAAATTACCAAGTTTGGGAAGAATGGAGACAACAAACACATGAAGAACCTACTCAGTCTCGTTTAGCAATCAGGGAACAGCAAATCGAAACTTCATTTAGATAATATTTCTCATCCTTCAGATTGACCCAAAATGAAAAAAAATCAACCATTTTTTGAGTTAATTAATAATGTTTAACAGTGAAAACATTCCTCCATGTCTTGTGGAACAATAAGTAGGTATACTTATTTTGAAAAATAGTTTGGCACTATTTGATAAAGTTAAATAGTGTGCACTGTCTGATCCTGAAATTTTACCTCGAAGCAGGTACCCTTCTGACATTTTTCCACATGTGTACCAGAAGATATGTACAAGCAAATTTGTAAAAAAGGAAAAAGAGAACCCCCAAATGTTCATTAGGAGTAGAATGGATAAGTAAGTATGGTATAGCTTTACAATATGAAATTCTTCTGCAGTTAGAATGAAGGAACTATAGGCACATGCCTTAAAGTGATTGAATGTTAAAAATTTGAATGAAAAAAATCACAGAAGCTTAAACAAAACAAGATTTTGTGTAAATAAGTTTCAAATAATTCTCTCATAAGCTATATAGCATAATCATTTATAAAGATGCACCTGGAGAAAGGCTGCCTGACTTGCATTCTAGCTCCCCATTTCCTAGCTTGTAACCTTTAGCCCCTTGTGTCAAAATTTTCTCACCTGTGCAGCAAGGATTCTGGTACATATTAAGATGTGCTAATGGGCTGGGGTATTAGACTTCTCTAATGGGGGGGGGTATTATTCTTCTCTAATCCACGAGGTGGAGCCTCACTGGCCCCAGAGGGTCAGGAAGGGCTTCTCACCCATTGAGAGTAGCACTGGGCAGCAGTGAGAGAATGCATGGAGACCATGGCTCGGACTGCAGTGGCCCTAGTTGCCATCATGGAGGAGTGGGAACCACCCAGGATTATGGAAAAGGAAAGGGAACTGGGATTGGTGGAGCCCAAAGACAATTCAGCCCAGAATACAGTTGCTGTTTTTAGCCAAGTCCTTGTCCTGAAGAATTAAGAGTTACAATAAAATCAATGGAGTCCATACTTGCATAAGATAACTACATACAGTACATTTCTAATTTCTTCTTTCCCCAGGCATGGATTTTCCAAGATGAAAGTCATTCTAAGCTTTTTCCTTGACCACTGTCCTCCTGTCTCTCAACTGATTGTGTGTTGGTACGTTCTTCAAAGCAGAAGGAAAAAGACCTAAAATGTAGATCTCATCAATGCTCACATCTAAGAGTTAGGCATTTTTTCAACTCAAGATGTGGTATGGTGAGGTTGAATTTTCACTATGCTCAAATAATTACTGGAGAAGTGAGACTTTCATGCAATCACAGGTTTGTTGGTTTTATCTGACTTCTTGACTGATTTCTATAGTCTGATTACTGAACTATCAGTTTGGTGAATAAAGTGTTTCCTCGTTTTGATAGCCTTTGAGTTAATTACCATATGGGTTTACTCTAGTTTTCAATGAAAGTCTAATGATGGGTAGAAAAGAATGAAAATTTATAACTAAAGTGAATTGTGATTGTTAATGCATTAGGAAAATTTGAAATAGTTTTTACTAGTGTTTTTTCATAATTAAACCTATGATTATGGTATAATTACTATAATGTCTTGATTATTACTCACCCTCTTATTTCTACTTGAGCCACAGCAGTGATGTTGATTTTCAGGCTCACAAAATTGCTGTCTGGGTTGTCCTTATTGGAACTAAAACACAGTGACAATTTGATTTAAAATATTTTTTCAGACATGTTACAATATATAATTATAAAAAACATTCTGTAGATCAAAAGAACAAACATTACTAATACAGTCATTCAGAAAACAATGGCATATCCTTTCTACAAAATCATAACCATTAGAAAATGGAAATGCTAAGATTCTCTATAGTAAAAATAATGTAATAATTTTCCACAAGAAGAGATCTTATCTGAAAACATAACAGGTATCTAGAAAAGCTAATGCTTTTTGTTTCAAAGGGCTAAACCAAGAAAGCAGTGAGCTGAGTTCATTTTCCAGTTTCTACCTTGGACACATTCCTTAACTTTTCTGTGAATCACGTTCATTGCGCATTAAATGGGAACAGAAGGCACAGTCAACTCCTGATTCTCCATGCTAATAAAGAAGAGAACTAGCACGAATAATCTAAGAACAGCACATAATGGAAAAAGCATTTGCATTTGGCTCTGGAATGCATCATACCATACATTGTTTTGGCAGCAAATTTATTTTCCTTATGGTTTATTTCTGAAGTAATATTAAAAAAGTATACATTCACTGCATGCTCACTGGATGACTAGGATGGGGGGGTGGGAGAGAATTAGAAGCATAGCCAATGGACAGGAAGAAGCAAGACACCACGAATTTGGGCAGCTCATGCCAAGGCAATTAGGCGATGACATAGATATTGTCTAGCATATCAAGAATCTCAAAATAGAAGGTGCATGTTTAATAATGTTTCTTTGAACAGTGGCAAAATTATTTTTAAGTTTGTTGTTTTTTTCTCTCAAGCAAATATAATTACTATGAAACTTAATTTTATAAAAAGATTTGTATTTATTTTAAAGAGAGAGAGTATGGGGGGAATTGAGGAACAGAGGGAGAGGGAGAGAGAGAAACTCAAGCAGATTCCATGCTGAGCGCAGAGCCCAAGGCAGGGCTCCATCTCATGACTCTGAGATCATGACGTGAGCCAAAACCAAGCATGGATCTTAACTGACTGAGCCACCCAGGTACGACTACATATGAAATTTAATTTAAAAAAATGCACGTTAAGCATCCAGTCCTGCCAAGAAAACAAAACGTCGTCTCACAAGAGGCTGGACCAGTAGCTGAGCTTTGAATGCAGATGCCATTTGCCTTATAACCTCACTGTGGTTTCCCTAGAGCCACTCTCATGTCCCAAAGATAATACAGCTTTCATCAAACAGCTGTGCTCACACCACCAGGGACAGGTCATGTTTATATCCAGGTCTCATTAAGAGGAGAAAGCCTCCTCTTTTCATCATTGACTTCTCACACAGATTCAATGGAAAAGCTTTCACACGGCAGTAGTGGTAATGGGGTATGTTCTGACTAGCTTTTGAAGCTTTCCAAATGTGGGGGTTGGAGAGGAGATGATAAGAGTAGGCTTTCAAAGGAGGAGGAGACAGGATCGTTCCCACAATGCTTTTGAAAAGTCTTGTCTGATTGTATATACTGATAAGGCCACTTAAACCGCAAACACACATAAAAGATATAAACAGGCCAATGTCAGGCTCATTTCCTGTCAGGGGGCATCACAGCTAACCTTGTGAGGAGCCAAGGGGGATTTGTTCACCAAAGTTTGAACCCCAGTTTCCAGGCCACTTTATTATTATCATATCTGGGGAAAATCAGTCAACTAAAGATTTTTTTTTTAACTGAAATTGCTAACCAGAAGAAATCATTAAGTAATTCTACTTGCTGCACATTGTGTGGTTAGTTCCAAATGCATGACGGGAAACTCTTTAGTTTAGAAATTTAAGTCTCACTGTTCCACACATTACCCAGACTTGGTTCAGTTTTCTAGTTCTTACCTCTTTGTAGCAGGGGATATAAAAATTAAGGCAAAAAAAATTTTCATTTAAGCTGTCCCATAATGTCATTGCATTTTGTGTCCACGTAGTGGAAGTGACACACTGTCTATGCACAACACCCTGAGAATGTAAATAGGTGTCAGGCACTGAAATCGTCTCTGGACAGACGTCTCCTCTGAAGCTGACAGAGGTTAATGAGAGCAACGGCAGGCATGGAGACCAGATCTGTTGGCTAATCAAAATTGTCCTGTCACATAGCCTTGTTGTGACACTTGGTGCTGCAGTCAACCAGGGGTATCAACATCTCCCGGTGAGAAAGGCACCGGGCTTGATACACAGTGTAGATGCTTCCTTGACCTCTTTCCTGGAAGGAAACCTCCCTTGCTAACACCACTGCTTCGTTCAAACAAGCAATCCATCACCGCCCTGGACGCCGGGCTATTTATACTGTCAGTGCTAGTTCTATGCAGGAATGATGGATTTCCTCTCCATGACTACACTCTATGTTGTGCACCAAGGATAAACACGTGTTTTACTTACAGTCCTGATGCTATTATCTTTTTCCTTACTGTTTCCTATTTTCTGTTTCCTAACATTCCCTCTGCGCTTTCTGTGGTCTTTGGAACGTCAGCAAATACAACATGATGTTCATTTCCCCACGGCTGAGGAAGCAGCGTCAATGATTTCATGAAGACCTATTTGTTTGTGGGAATTGTGACCTGAGACCTGCTGCACTCAGTGAGGAGAATGTTTACATGTCACACGGAGCCATGGCATGAAGAGACCATTTAATGCAAACATTTGGTAACATGAACTGTTTTAAGTTTATTAATATATAAAGCCCTGTTTCTCTTTCGGGTTCTGTTTGTGGAAAAGCGCATTAAATGTGGGTAACAATGGTCAATGTGGTCAAAAGCTTGAGAATTTAGACTTCTGAGCATTTGGTTTAACTTATTTTTGGTTTTAACACATTTAAATAGAATGTAAACCGTCCATTAAATACTTACTTATGTCCTTGGAGTCGGCCAGAAAAGCATGTAGATAAATGCTCATCTCTGTGTTAGGTATTCTCAAACATTTTTATCTCTGAAATATCTGTTTTGGGAATTTGATGCTTTATATGCCCCTATAGCCTCTCTGGCTCTTCATTTCTGCATTTTTATATATTTTTCAGGATGATATGAAAATAGTCATGAGTTTCAATAACATGTAAGGATTGAATATAATCTCAGTCTGTTCTTTTAGATGAAGGGGGGATGTTAACATGTGACCATTTCTATTTTCTATCAAATTTAGAACTTCATTGCTGAATTCTCTATTTGAATGATAACCCTCCAGGATGGATTTGGGGAAGGCATTTAGAATATCATTTGGTGTCCATTGCTCCTTGAGTGAATTACTAGTTGCAAGAGGGAGAAGCAGACTCCTCACCGAGCAGGGAGCCTGAAGTGGGACTCGATCCTGGGATTCCAGGATCATGACCCAAGCCAATGGCAATTGCCCAGCCAACTGAGCCACCCAGGCACCCTGCTCCTTTCCTTTTAATACTGGCCTGGAGTCATTAGATTGATCCTGTTACTGGCTTGAAGGGTTGAAGTCCACAGTTGGGCTTTCATGCACACTGCTCCTTACAAGGCTTACCACACATTAAATATTATTTTCAGCCATGAAGGAGCAAACAGAATAGACAGTGAAAGGGTAGTTGCTCCTGAATATCTGAAAAGGGTCAGTCTCAGGAAAAAGGAGCAGCTACTTACATGTTTTGACTTGTGGTTAGTAGAGAAGGCCCTGAAGGAAGGCTCTGAATAAGAATGCAGTCACACCGGCTTCCTGCCCTGATGCTCTCAATGAAACTATCAGAGATTCATTAACTCTTGAAGAATTAATTTCAAGATTGCAAATATATAACCTATACTTTTTTGCAAAAATTTTATCCTCAGCGATTAGCTCACCCTCAGGTGAGAGCATGATGGGTATGTAGAAGAGGTGTTGTTGAGGGTGGGAGAAGCAAAGCGAATCAGAATGAGGAAAAATGGAGGTAAATGGGGGTGGGAGGGTACTGAGGACAAAATTTTACTGAAATAACTTAGCCTACAGATGGATCTCTTTTCTTTAAAAAAAATAATAAATGAATGAATGAATGAATGACAAAACTGAAATAACAAAAACAAAGGAAAAATGATCTGTGAAAGTCTGGGTTCTAATTTCAGGAGAACTTTGAAGGTTAAGGAGCATGAAGAACGGTCCTTCATTTCACTGTGGATCTCTTGAATACTGACCATAATTTTAGGCACTTAAAAATCTAACCTTCTGATTTGGAGATCGAAGTTAATGCTCATGTTTGTTTTCTCAAGACGTGGAACTGCGAATCGGAGGCCCAGAGAATACTAGAAAAAAAAAATCACAAGACACTAAGTTTATGATAGGGAGGGACTTTCTATACAGTGTAAAATGTTTTTTTAAGTCATCCCTACAAATCCCCACCCTAGATTGTTGTCCTTTTCTATTTCCACCCAGGTCGTTGAGAGGAAGTCATGCAACCAAGACTTGCGGGGCCCAGAGTTCAAGTCCCTACATATTATGTTTCCTTCCCTTCATTTAGTCCTGTACAAACTCTTCTTCAGCCACGTTCCTACGTACTAAGTTAAAAACAACTTAAATATATGAGAGATGCTTGATTTGGAAAATACTAATGCTTATATTTATTGCACCCTTAGGTAATCATTGAAATTATGCCTGCAAAGCCTATGCAAATATGCGGAAAATGCCTCTAATGTAATGATGACCCGTAAAGAAACAGGTTACACAGTTGTATGTGCAGTGTGTTGCATCTACTGTTTTAAAAGTTTGTCGATGGAAAAATTACTATACAGGAGTGAGGATGTATGGTAAGAAAATATACCAGAATAACATGCTGTGGCTATGTTAAGGTTATGAGCGCAAGGATTGTTTTTTCCACCTTTATTTTCTAAAGTTTTGAACTCACTCATTATTTTTTTAACTTGAGAACAGATTTTTAAAACTTTGGGGAAAATACATCTAATGAGGATATAAATAAGGAAGTAAAAATAAGAGCTACGTAATTATATGACTTACTCTCCCATGTACTGTGCTAAGCGCTACGTGCCTCGTCTCACAATGTCGTGACCACCACCCCACACAGGTAGGTCTGCAGTTGCTGACAGTTTACTACTGAGCAGTAATCCGCGTATTAGGGAGATCAAGCACCTTCCTCCAGGTGTACAGCAAATGAATTGTACAGTTGGAATGGAAATTCCTGCAAACTGACTCCAGAACCTGTCCTCTTGGCCACTTTGCTATGAGAATCAAATGAGTGATTACAAACTTGTGATTACAAACTATGCTATGAGAATTAAATGAGTGATTACAAACCATATTATTACTGGTTCACTACTAGTATGAACCAGCAATAATATGAACTAGTAACAAACCTTCATTTTTATCATAGATCATCATCATATTTCACTTGCCCTTACTGATTGTGCTACAAGCTGGGAGCTGCCCTAGTGTCTTTATATACATCATATAATTGCACTGCTCCAAATATTCCTAAACATGGGGATTCTCCCATTTCAAGGTGACTCCTCCAAGGAATCACAACAGTTAAATGGCAAAGCTGGGATTTAAGCCCACGTGTGTCTAATCATTAAGCCTATGCATCCTTATACCAAATCCACGATGAATTCCTTTATAATAACAATATGCGATTTTTGTTCAGACTTCTGGGACTTGGCACATAAACTTCTCTCTTCTTTGGAAACCTCTTAAAACTTTTCCTACTTTTTCTACTTGAAGAAGTTCTATTCATGTTTGAAAACTCAGGACAAGAGATCCTCCTGCAATATACTATCTGACCCCACAGGCCAGGTCAGGCAGAAATTTTCTCTTTATTCCCTATCTCCTTCTTTGCTACTCTCCTATCACTCAACCTCGGATATTGCTAGCTTTGAGTTTCTTATTGAATGGGGATTATATATTTTCATCTGCATATTATGAGACTCTAGTTTTGTATCAGGCACACAGAAAGGGTACAATAAAAATGGGTGGGAAGAATGATGTGAAAGAGTGTGTTATTGTTTGCACAGTTCCAGTGATGGGGATCTTACTGAATTGTGATGAAGCCTGGCTAAGGTTGCTCTTCATTATAGAACAAATCCTGGGACAAAGATACAACAATGATGTGACAATTTTGTATCAGTAAGAGACCTGTGTGTTTCAACTAGAGCCAAACACCAGATCTCTGCGCATGGATTCTAAAGAACCTTTGTGGAATCACTACTTTTTTGATTGAAAGATTTCCTGATTGAGAGATTTTGCAAGTTTATATGAATCCTATTGGCATGTATTTGTATCACAATAGATATTATATGAAAATGACATTACTATTTACAAATCAAAATACCTCTATTATCTTGAATGTTGTTTTTTTAAGATTTTATTTATTTAGTTGACAGAAAGAGCACAAGCAGGGTGCTGTGCTCTTTATAATTACCTGGGATCAATGGGATAAAGTTTGTTAGGGTGTAGAAGGGCAAAAATATTATTCTAGGCAGAGGAGGGGGAGAAGAAGACCCCCCATGGAGCAAGGGAGCCAGATGCTATGTTGGATTTGACCCAGGACCCCGGGATTGTGACCTGAGCTGAAAGCAGATGCTTAACCAACTGAGCCACCCAGGTGCCCTTGCCTTGAATGTTTTATTAAATTAAAATTAAAAAAAATCACTTGAAAACTACTTTTTTTTTTAAATTTGGGACTGAAAATAAATGGTCCTGGTGATTTATAATGGTTTTTAATATTTAGGACTGCTTTTACATTTGGAATTTTACTACCATCCACTGAGACTATTTTTTTAAGTACAAAATGAAGAAGTAAATAAATCAAAATGTTTTATAACAAAACAGAATGCAATAAAAATGTGATGTATTTAAGGGCATTAAAGGGTGAGATAAGAAAGCTATTAGGTTTCTTCCACTATAGACCTCACAGATAAATGAATACAAACAATTTACTTCCTTGACTTCCAAAAATTATTTGCTGGTAAAATGGATTGACATCCTGTCACGTAAACACATTTGTAGTTAAGACCACACTGCCATTTTTACCTTCCACTTGGAATGTCACCAGTGGCCAGTTTTTGTTCCAAGATTATTCTTAATTATTAATGATCTTAGAGGAACTCTGGTTTGGATTTAACATTTTTAATACTGAAAAAGGAATGAAAAAGGAACCCGGTCACCTCTGGATGCAAACAGTTGTCACCATGTCAATTTCTTCGTCTTTGGCCTTGGGTAGACCTCTCTTCACACTAAACTAGGTGGTTGGATTTTCCTCAAAAACTAGCAAAAGGACTTACTAGTTTTTAGAGAAAAGGACTCAATTGAAAAATGTTCTAACTTCTCAGCTTAGAAATCCCATTCTATCTTTCATGGCTTCATTTAAAAATCTCAACTCATCTACTCATCTGTTATTCATTAGTTTTTATCCAAGTACTTTTCCCAATTTTGCAGACCGGATAGAACATGGGCTTTATGTTCAGTCCTGGTTTAAACCTTGGTTTTGTCATTCATTACCTGTGTGACTTTGGGAAATTTACTTAACATTTCTCAGTTTCTTCATCTATAACATAGGAGAAATACTCAATACTCATGGGATTGTTGGTTTTAAAAACTTTAACGAGATAACATAAAAGAAAAAGTACCCAGTGATGGGTTTATAACACAGAGGACAGTTAGTTCCTAGCTAATTAAAATCTGTTATAAAACTTTATCTTTCATTTAAATATTTTTTTTTTTGATCCAACAAGTGAGTTTACTAGACTATAGCTTGGTGCACTTTATAATTACCTGGGATCAATGGAATAAAGTTTGTTAGGGTGTAGAAAAGCAAAAATATTATTCTAGCATAATACCCTAAAGTATAAATCAAGAATAGGTATTTCTTGATAGTTTCAAATGTTCGAATAAATGTGAGAGATCATGAGCTAAAAGGTTTATTTACTGAAGGACTTCTCAGCATCTTTAAAATGCAAAAGTGCTCCTGATTGCCCCAGATATGAGGCAGGTCTGATACTCAGCAGTGACTACAGAACCCCATTTAAAGCCTTATCTCAAGGGATCAGGACTCTTTGGAATATGCTTTGGGAATCTATTTTAAGAAAAACTTATGCAATTATAAATTTTTATAAAATTTTTTTCAAATAGGCACTTTATTGAAAATCATACTTCATTTAAAACAGGACTATGTATGTTTAGTTTATACAACATTTAATTATTCAGTATTTGCAGATTTCACAAATTTTTTCCGATTTATGACTTCATAATAAGTATTCCCACTGAGACAATTTATTACAAGATGTTACTGTATATATTTAAATGATTATTGAGTAAAATAAACTTATTGTCCACAAGTAATCCTTAATGAAAAGTTCCCAAATCTGGAAACAAAAAGAAGAAAAACCTGTCCTTATTCTTTCAAAACCACATTACAGATCATTATTAACTCTTTTGTTGTTCTTGTTACAATTTTCTCTATTACTCTTCAATTAAAATGAACGGAAAATATAAACCTGGTAAAGCTAACTCAAAAACTGGGTTATAGAAACATTTTAGTATAAAAATACTGTGAATGATATTCATATGGGAGGTATGTCAAAAAAACAGCTTAATCATCTTTGCTAAAACCTTTAATTATGTTATTTCTTAAGTCATTTACCAAATATAAAGAAAATATTACAGTGACATTCAAAGAAAAAAATATCCCAAGAAAAAATCTGTAGCAAAAACAACTTCATAAAACATCTAAAAGACAAGTAAGAGTAAAGTCAAAAGAGAAAGCATATAAAAGTCTTCATCTTTTTGTGATTTTTAACCTCAGATTCCCTACTCTGTATAGGATATAATGCTTAATCCACTGCCCTGGTAATTTCCTGCCTAATTTGTTTTAGTTGCTGGGTGCTAACCTGCTGAGTACTAACTGGGGAGCTTTGCACTAGTTCTCTTTAAAATTCAATTAGAACTTAGTAAGGGCTTCTGGTTTTCTCTTACATTTGTTCCAGCCACCATAGGGTTCCCAAGGTCACACACCACCATCCTGGTTGTATTTTCCATCTTGTACTCACAGCTCAGTGGTCGCAGCCCCTGCAATGGGAAAGAACACCAGCGTGGAGCTCAGGGGGCAAATAAGTTACATCCTGTCCCAAAGGCAATGCGGTGGGCCCGGAAGCTTCTCTTGATTTCAAACACCTGTGTGGGTAACTGCACCCAAGAATTCATGTGTGACCATTAACTCAGAAGAGAAACTTCAGAGGAAAAAAAAATCAAATTTCAGTTATGGGAAGAAGTTGGATTGATAAACATACTTAATGTGTTTCCCTGAGTAGGAAAATAATTACTATATAAAATAATGAATATTCTAGGAATTATTTTCACTATTGTTAATGTTAAATTTGGACCTTAAAGATCACAGATAAGTAAACATTACTGAACAAATTTATTCTTACAAAAAATGAAATGACAGGTATTAGAAGATATCATATGACTCAAGGAGCATTTATAAGAGATTAGACTCTGAACACAAAATTCTACACACAATGATCCCAGTTGGAGATTACACAATGAATCTTAGTTATACCTCTAAATACTTAGAATGGGAAGAGAGAATACTTTGATGCTTACTCAGTGCTTCCTGTTCCCCCTCTTCCTTTATATCCTATTCTCGTTAGAAAGTATAAAAACTCAAGTTTGAAGAGGTATTTAGAACTATGTGCTGGACAAGTTATCAAGGTTACACTAGACAAGAGGGAGAAGTAAAGGAGCTTCATCTTTGAACTTCCCCCCACTCCCGCTCTACCTCTTGTCTTCACAATACCCCTGCTGCCTTGAAATCCACACCTTGCTCTCCACCCTGAGCCCCTTTGCATTTGTCAAAACCTAATGTTCCAATGACCCTCCTCCAACTTTGGTAATAGCTACAAATATTTGCCCATTATTTCCCCGTAATTTACAACGTGCCACTAATATATGACCCGTCACCCTCATTCCCAGAGATAAGCTTGCAATATGAAGACTTTCACAAAGGAGCAACCTTTCGGGAATTTCTGCCTCAGGAGAGGTCCAAGGAAGAGGGATCTGAATATGAGGACCATAGGTTCTTCTGTCAGCTCTACTGAAATGTCATCTAAGGAAGTAATGTGACTTTTCACGTAAAAGTTTCAGAAAGCATCCTACATTCCATTCTTCCTACTTAATTCTAAAAAACCAAGATCCAACACCAAACGAAAGAAGTGCGGGAAAAACACACCCAGGTAAGTAATTTTGTAAGTAAATCATATACTTTGAGAAAATTAACTTCTGGGGAAATAGGGGGGTTTGTATCTTTTCTATTCCCAGTGCCTAGAATAGTGTTGGGCACAAAGTAGCAAATGGGAGATAGCAGAAGTAGTTCACACTACTTCCTAAGAGTAGTCTGAAATGAGATAGAAACCCAAGTAGCTATAAAATCCTCCCTCCCATAATCAACCCGGAAGGCATGCCCACTGAAAAGTCTGTTTAGACACATAAGAGTGATATCTAGAGGTAATTTAATACCTGCACTCTCTAAATAACCTGAATGACATCCTAAGCAGCTAAGAAAGAGTTTCCAAAAAGCTGGTAACACTCTCCCCTCTGAAAGGTAGAATTAGCATGCATTTACATTCATAAGGATCTGTAACTAACCCTAATTGCACAGAGAGAACTTATGTGTTCGAATTATTAACTCAGTCCTGAAAACAGAAAAAAAGAACCCAGCAAAAGCTTTTAAAAATGTCCGTGAATCCTTTGAAAACAATTCAAGGACTTAGTTTCTACAGTAACTAATATTTTATCTTATCTAAAGGTTAAAAGTCATTATGTACATTTTTTCCAGCTTTCTAGAAATAGCTTTTTCACATCAGTCAAAGATCTTTTCTTACCCCAAACCCTCCCACCCGTTTTCTTTTTTTAACCTTTATTTCCTTTCTCTGAGTGAAACAATGATTGTTTTTCTAGATGTTTCTAGATTATTCTCCTTAGCTCTTCCAGGGACACTCCAGCTCTAATCCATTTATGGCTCTTAAGATATTACTCATTCACTAAAAATACTGTGTACCTGCTATTTACCAGGCATTGATAAAAAGGCCCTGTCCTCACCAAATTTCCAATGAGTTTAACAATTGTAGTAAGTAATCACAAGCAATTGTAACAAGCAGTGGAAACATAACCCAGGATCAGACCTAGCAGTGGAGATGTGAGTCTCGCTTCTGCTCTGTACTAGCTGTGTAACTTTGGGCATGTTACTGAATTTCTCCTTATCTCTAAAGTGGGGGATACCGACAGACTTGCTGTTTCTCTATAAGGCTGTTATGAGGATTAAGTAAATTAAATCCCTGTAAGATCTCAGAGCGGTGCCCAGCCCATCTCAACTGCTCAATAAATGTCTGTAGCCTCAATCATGACGGAGCTGAAGCCTGAAGGATAAACAGAAAGGATAAACTGGATAAGGGGAGGAGGGAGTGGAGTTGGTGTGTCAGAGAAGGAACAGCAGCTACAACCTCTATGGCAAGAGAGCACGTGGTGGGTATTATAGAAACTGGAAACAAAGTCTGTCCTGCTGGAATTTAGGGTGTGGGATAAGGGAAAGAATCAAAGCCTGGGATGAGGCTAAGAGGGTGAACAAGGATGATAGAATTAATTAAGGTCCTTGTTAGTGATTGAAGGGATTTGGATATTATCCTAAAAGAGATGGAGACCTAGTGAGGGTTTTTAGCAAGAAGCAATAGGGTTAGATTTACACGTTAGGGAGAGGACTACTCTGTGGAGAGTGGACCAAAGGCATGCCAAAGACATGCTGAATGTGAGGTAAGTGTGAGGCAGGGGAATGCTGTATAGGAGGTCCCCCAAAGAGCCAAGTTCAGAGACAGAAAGAGAATGCTGCTTCCCAGGGACTGGGGGAGGAGGGACTTAGTGTTGGATGGGTACAGGGTCTGTATCTGGGAAGATGAGAAAGTTCTGCGTGGGTTGTTACACAAGAATGTGGGTGTACTTAATGCCCCTGAGTTGCACATTTTTTAAAAGGTGGCCAAAATGGTAAGTTTTGTATATATTTTACAACAACAATAATATCAATAAGAATCATACTATAAAGTGCATAGGCCCTTATTCCTAGAAGAATTTAGGAAAAATGAGGGAAGTATGAAGTCTGGCTCAGTGAAGGTTTCCAGAGAAAGAGAAGGTCAGCATCTACATTTTCGAAAAGATAAAGTTTTCTACAAAAGAACAACAAAACTTATAATCAGATAATCCTAATATGTTTCCCCCTGGAGAAAAATGTCTAAAAAATAAACCCCTTGAACTGAGTTTAAATAAAAAGGTACACCAGCCTCAAACTGCTTAAAAACAAAGAATAAATTAGAATGTGGCTTAGTCATATGAAATTCAAAGACTGAGCTAAATCTCTGCCCAAGGGAAACTGCTAGAAGAAAAATAGTTAAGGACTTCTTTGAGATTATGGATAATGTCTGTTGTAATGTTTGTAGCCAAAGATAGAAGCGATAAAGGTTCTTCTGTATTTTCCACGCAACAAAGTGAACAGTAAACTGGATGTTTTGCTAAAAGAACATTTTAGAACAGATGCTTTGTTTAATGAAGTCAGGGGTGGAGGGACATGAAGGAATCAAATGAAAATAGAAGTGGTGGGGCGCCTGGGTGGCTCAGTTGGTTGAGCGACTGCCTTCAGCTCAGATCATGATCCTGGAGACCGGGGATCGAGTCCCGCATCGGGCTGCCTGCTCTGCAGGAAGCCTGCTTCTCCCTCTCTCTGTCCCCCTGCTTGTGTTCCCTCTCTGGTTGTGTTTCTCTCTGCCAAATAAATAAAATCTTAAAAAAAAAAAAAGAAAATAGAAGTGAAGCCCCGGAATATTTTAAAAAATAATATACTTGAACTTTTTTGTTTGTTTATGCAGTATTTGCATGTGAGTGTGTATAGGTGATATCTTTCTACACATTTCTGCAACAGAAACTCGTCATGACTTTTATGACTGACAAAAATACATGATTATTACTCACCTGGATTTATTTTTTTACTAAGAAGATAATTTAACCAAAACATAAACCACAAGACTAGAGGTGTGAATTTTGAGAGAATTTTGCATTCCTTACGTTTCCACATGACAACAATTTGCTAACATCTCTTTAGAGGAATTATTCTTCATTGAAGTATTTAGGCATTAGAATCCTCAAACTCCTCAGAGTCTGGTATTTGGCGACCAGCAGATGGTTAACAAATCGTGGTTAAGGGAGCAAACCCATCAGCAATTTCTGAAGGAGCTCGCATTGTACCTGGTTCCCATGACAGAGCATTAGGCTGGGTCTCTACCCTTGATTGTACATTTCCGTACATTTCTGAAGACAAGGGACTCTCTGCATTATCCTGCAATGTATTTATAATGGCTTTTTAGACCAAGTGGTTAAAAACAGAGCAGAACCACAGGATGCCCGGAGTGGGAAGATTCATGGTCTGATAAGGAAAGATTATAAAGAACATTGTTGTCAGTTTAATAGATGGTGGCATTGCCTGACCGACAAATGATGAAGACCTGGATTTCCTTGGACCCCGTCCCAAAAAGGTGGACCATGAAGGAAGAAAAATGAATGTGTTTCCTTTCCAGGGCCTGTCCAGGCTGTTATCAGTGCTCAGCTGTGACTGGTGGTCCGACCTTCCTCCGTAAGCAATAATGAAAACCAGACCTCCTGGGACCTGCTGGAAATGCAAAGGAACTAAAAACAAAGAAGTGAAAACCCCCGCAAGGGTGGGAGTTAGAAGGGGAATTAAGCCCATAGATCACATTAGTGAGCTTCTCCTTTCAGCCAGTTGTATTCTCTTCTGTGCTTCAGCTTTCCATCTTTGGCCAATTTATCTCTGCACTACGGAAAGTTATGAATACTGCATAAGACCACCCCTCTCTCTGGCTCATTGCTATTATGATGACCACAGTAAGATCCCTTTTTGTCTTCCTTTATTTGGGAAGAAAGTCTCAGCTAAGATGGTTCGACTTAACATCAGTTTGACTTCAAATATATAACTAGCTCTTTTCCTACTTTGAACAATGGGCAAGGCATTACCTTGTTGCTGCGTTCAATCCCAACATAATCTGCCTCTTCTGGTATCATCACAAAGAGTTCAGCTTCGTAGGCACCTTCTCCTTCATTTCTTGCATTGATTATGAGCATAAGATGATTTTCATCTCCAATGATGACCTGATTCTTATCTCTACAATGCAGTTTAAAAGGACTATTACAGACCATACTTCTCTGGATTCATAGACACTTTACTTAAAGACTTGGAAGAAAAGAAGGAAGATGGGGGAATAGAAGACTTGGACAAGAAAATGGTTCATCATGCGGGGCGGGTGAGAAGAACTGCGAGAGAACCACATCTGTATGGGCAGGGAAGGAAAACATTCTGGTAATGTTTAACAAGCTCTCAAAAAAAGGAGGGGAGGGGAGTACCAATTTGTAGCTGACTTCAATTTCTGAAATCTTCATTTGCTGATTCCAGTGGTGTAAATCCTCCCGTTGTGGTCAGATTCAGGCTACTGACCTACTTAATTTGCCAGCAAAAGCTTGACAGTTGGCTCACAAGCCAGGATGAGGCAGTTCAGGGACATCACTGAACCACACCCCAACAGGAAGGAGATGAGCAATGGGAGAAAAGGGAGAGATGGTTTGGAAACGAATAAGGGAGGGTGGGATGAATGCCAAGTGAGCCATAAGAGGGAAGAACGAGGCAGGTTAAAATAAGATCTCAAAAAGCTGATTGAGGGTTTTGAGGAAATTTAATTCTCTCCAAACCTCAAACTGAGCCAACATTTGGAAATGCCTTTGTCTCTCTGGACCCTTAAATCAAAGCTATTGCTTTGGATACTGGATAAAATGGGAAGTTTGGGGGAAAAAAAAATTCCCTGACAGGTTGCCAAGCACATTTCAATCCCTGGCCGTGGGATGGGCCTTGGGTGTGTGTGTGCTGGGGGGTGAGGAGCATGAATCTGCTTTTCCCAACAGAGGACATTTTGTCTTGGTCTCATTTCTTTCATAACAAAATGCAGAGCAGTCACCAGTACTGACTGGGGGCTCTCCATTACAGGCAGCTGGAAGCCCTGTGATTCCTTCCCTTTTTTTCTGTTTTTGTTTTATTTTTTTTTAAGATTTTTTTATTTATTCAGAGAGAGAGAGGAAGAGAGAGCGAGAGCGAGCCATGAGCAGGGAGGAAGGGCAGAGGAAGAGGGATAAATAGACTCCCCCGCTGAGCAAGGAGCCCAACACAGGTCTGGATCCCAGGATCCCGGGATCATGATCTGGGCCAAAGGCAGTCGCCCAACCAACTGAGCCACCCAGGTGCCCTGAAACACTTTGATTCTTAATTTGGTTTTGGGATACCTTCTACTTTACTCTGCAGAGTGCAATTAATTTTTTTTCCAGAAAATTAAAAAATCAATTTAATTTTGACAATTTTAAGGATGATTCTGGGTCATGAGGTGCTGCAAAGCTGGTTTGGCAAAGGTATAGATAGAACCAGTCTGAGTCTCCTGCTCCCGGGACTGAGGCAAATACACACAACCTGAATCACCCCCCAGAGATGTTTACTTTGAACAAGCACTTTTGCTGAAAGATGGCAAAATCTTAGGGTGTGTCACTCGACACCAGTGACAAAGAATTGACCCAAAGCACAGGCTAACCTGAAGTGTAGCCAAGCTCAAGAATTTCATGCAGAGTTTTTTTGTTTTTTTGTTTTTTGTTTTTTTTTAGTAGTTGGAAGTGTATACTTTCTCGAGAGAAGCTTTAAATAAACACCTGTGTTCCATTAGATAAAGCATACACGTTTATTTATTTAAACTTACGGTCTAGCTGACAGCTTCAAGTCAGGAATGCACACGTTGTCTTCTCCACAATCCACCAGGATGTGAGCCTGTGTTGTGCAAACAACCATCAGAAATAATCTGGGAAAACCTGAATCACAGCCCCCCCCTTTTTTTTTTTTAAAGATTTTATTTATCCAGTTGATAGAGAGAGATCACAAGTAGGCAGAGAGGCAGACAGAGAGAAAGAGGAGGAAGCAGGCTCCCTGCTCAGCAGAGAGCCTGATGCGGGCTTCGATCCCAGGACCCTGAGATCATGACCTGAGCCAAAGGCAGAGGCTTAACTCACTGAGCCACCCAGGTGGCCATATCCTTTTTCTTGAAAAGTATGAATGATTCCACAAATTAAACCAAAGCCTTCCTTTCACTCGGTCAGCTTCTGCCCCATTGGACTTCCTGGCCGAGGCAGTGATCTCCCAGTTCAGCTGAGTTGACGTAATAGCCTGGTTCCCATTCATTCTGTGGTGTCCTTAAAGGAAGCCACTCAGGCCATGTTTGGAGGATCACAGACTGTATTGCTTACCTCACAGCCACAGTCTGAACAAATTAAACCTCAGTGGCACAAAATGAAGGACTTCTCAAAACACGATGATGCAGTGTTTCAGGAAATGTGTTAGGAAAATCTCCCCAGTGGGATGAGTTGGGGTGCAGGAATGCAGACAAAAGAGGCTGGATTTTGTCGTAAGGTCACAGGAGCGATGCCCAGGGCCGGACTGGGAATCAGCCATCCGATGTTGTCAGGGACCTACCTGTTGGGTCACAGTGTTGTCCCTGTAGTAATTCAATATCGGTTTCACTTCCAAGCCTTCTTTAAAGGTGGATTCGTCCAAACTGTAATTCAAACTAATGTTGATTGGAGATAATTTATCTCGGAATTCAGTTTCATCCTAGGGAAAATAATCACACACTCAAGGAAGGCTCCGGGAAATAGCTACAAGATGTTAGGCTGTGAAAGGCAGGAGACATCTGACTTCAGCCAGTGGAAGTGAACGATCAGGTGATTGTCATGGCGGCTCGCTTGGGTTCATGTGGGGTACAGGAGGCAGCTTAATTAATACATGTTCAGGGATGAAACTGTTTAGTGCTGGAGCTTCATTGAAATACGTGCTTTAGGAGACAATCTTCAGGTTCCCACATAGATGGGTCAAATTGCAAAGGAAAAAAAAAAACTATACTTATATATGGAATACATGTGGAAAATTTTGTGAGTCGGAATTTTTATTTTCATGAGGTTGGCTGCTTGTGTGAGTCCTCTTGGGCTCAGGGGGAGAAAACATCTTGATTCTCCCCCTCTCTTGTCATCTCTTTAAGCTTGCATGAACTTTAAAGCACCTTCACCGCTCTTGATGCTCCCTCAGAAAGCTAACAGAACCCTTTAGAGTAGAGAGGGGAGCACGAGCAAAGGCCCTGAGCACTTAGGAACACCTCAGACCACGTAGAGGAAATGGCACCTTCATATGTGTGCCAGTCATGGTTATAATGAGAGTCAAGGATCACGTGCCCAGCTTTTCATTCTAGAGCACTCTAGAGCGTGTTTGTGACCTTTGTCTTCTCTGGGTTCTCTCACCCCCTCACTAAATCCCACTAAGAGAGGAAACTAAAGGAGAGAGTGATAAACCCCACAACTGCTAAGAAGCTGGAATAATAGAGTTATACATATTTTAGCTCTTCTATTTCATGGTAGGCTTTGAGTTATTGTAAATATCCATTTCTTTAAAAATATAATTATAAATTACTTTCAATAAAGGCATTGAATTGTCTAAACGTTCCCCCAAGTTGGCTCTGAAATGCGCGTTGATAACATCTGGCCAACCATATTCATGTAGGAGAAAAATTCAAATAAGTGACATTTAATGTTTATGGTTTTTTGGGAATGAAGAGGTGAGGAATGAAAACCACCTGAATTAGAACCAGTATCAGGATAGTGTGCAAAACAGAAAGAAGCCTCAGGAACGAACAGCCACACACTATCAGGTCAGCTGCCTTGGAGCTCAAGAATGGAGTGAGGGGCCTTATAATAAAGTTTGCTCCTATGAAAGGAAAATAGATGTGGATGTCTGTGCGCGAGTATGATGATTCACTAGAGAAAAATGGTTGGAATTTGAATCTGAATGTTAGAGGCCAGAGAGGTGATTCTGGAACACTTACTCGGAGGTAAACGACAAAGTCCTGGCATTGGAGGGGTTTCTGCCGCTTTATGGGGAGAGGGAAGACGCGATGCGACTGATGACTGTCAAGGAAGAGTGTACGCTTAATGGCTCCTTTTTGTTTCAGAGAGTCTAAGTGCACCTCGGCAGTCAGGCCTAGGGACAGAAACAAAGCAAACACAGTCGGGAAAGGAGAAGTATTCTGTGAATGCAGCGCTTGAATGAATTTCTCTTTCAACTTGCTTACTCAGAAAACATTGTTTTCATAGTTGGATCAAAAACAATACATGAGCTGAAAAAACGTTTTAGAAAATACTCTCCAAGCTGAGAAACCTGTTTTGTAATGGTTTTACACAGTCATCTCTCCCCATTATTCTATTTTTTTTTGCATTCTATTTAACACCAATCATTCAAATAATAGTTATGTAGAAATTTCTGTCTATACAGTAGAAACCTTAATATTACGAAAGGGTTCTTTCAAAGTTTTCTATGGTCTGTGCTGAGAAATGAGTATTGCTAACTTTTCCTGGGATAGCAGAGGAGCATAAAAATGAAAAACATGCTCACCTATTGTCTTTGAAATGCTCTGGCCTGTTACAGATGCACATAATCTTAAAGAGAAGCTATGGAACATAAGAGTCAACAAAGTATTGGTTAGTAAAGTTTTGAATCTGAAGTAGAAATCTTTATCTCACCCAAGATAAAATGAATACATCGTTTTCCCTCTGTACTTCTTATACACAAATGCAACTAACTAAAGATACATATATTTGTAAGATTTATCTATCTATGGATCCTACCAGTTGACCACAACACTCGTAGAATTAAGACCGGCGACATTAATACGTTGGAAAATAATACTTCAAAGCATTACTAGTAGGTAATTGATTTAATCAATGGATTAATTAATCAATTACTTGCTGTTTTCATTCCTTAAATACCTATGATGATTGCCCCTGTGTTAGGGAGGGAAGAATTAGGCAGTACAAAGTCTGGGGAGGAGAAAGAACATGAGTCCATTTGAGGAACCTTCAGAAATTCAGTTTGGTTGGAGAGTTGGAGCAGGGCGGGGAAGCTCGAGGAGGCCAGGCTGGCTGGGTTGGTCTGCAGGGAACAAGGTTTTGAAAGTTACATTAAAGAGTTTGGATTTCATCCTGAGAGGGAAGGAGCACCATGAGATGCTCCCCACTTGGCTTAGGAGGAAGAGGGAACCTGGTGGTAACTTGCTGGTATAGGTCCAACTTAAGGCAGAGATCCTACAGGGGGGCAGGGCGGGGGTGGCGCAGAGGAAAGAACACGAGAAGCTCAGCGTGGCTGTCTGCAGCTAGGTAGGCCCAACGATGTGTCACATATAAAAAGAGGGCAGATGTGCACAAGAGACACCTTTTTGGTTTTGCCTAGAACATTCCCTCGACTCAATCCAGAGAGATGTCACCACGGCTTGTAGGGTGACCTGCCTGGGACCTGCTCTGTGGCCAGCATCCGAGATGGGGCTTTCACATTTCGAAGAAAGTAAAAATACAAGAAAATACTTAAATATGACTTTAGAGGCAGTCTTAATGATTTTATTAATAAAATACCATAGTAGGATTTGAATATTTCAACAGCGTCCCAAAGCTGTAAATAATCCCTAATCATACTTTAATTATGTGTCAGCTTCCTGCATTGAATATAATGAAAATGTGTCACATCTGGGACTCATCTATCTGCCGTGACCTCAGTCAATGTCTCCCTTCAGGGTAAATAATTTGCCACATGCCATTAAGCTGATAGTTTCCTGAGATGTCTCTGCTATTACAAGTGCTTGTACCCCTTCCCTCGAGAAATCACAAATTCCAGCTCACTTCTACTTCAATTAGAATTATTTAAGAAAGATGGAATAGTTAACCCTATCTTTAGATTCCGCAGCATGTCTGGCTTTCAAAATTGAATTTTTTTTCTGTGTCCCCCCTTTTTTGGAAGTACCTGGTCACGTGTCAAAATCAGAGACAAAGTTCATTAACTTTACAAGAGAAATTCCTATTTGTAATGAAATTATCACTCTATGTAAATTAAAATAATTTTATGTACGGCATTTTGTTGAACATGAACAATTCAAAGGCAATAAAGTTTTTGGAAAAGGAGTAAATTAAAGCTCTGGAGGAGAACCTTGTTTTTTCTTTGTGAGGTGTTTGATGGACAAATGATGTTAGATGATTTATGAATTATATCAATTACATATCAGTGCTGTTCTATATATCTTTCTTAGTTCTTCCTCTCTGTTACCTCCCTAACAGTAACTGGATGACTGACTTTTTTCATACAAGTCTAAAATACTTGCTACAACTTACTGAATTATTGGTAACAGCACTCCAGCCTACACCCTGCCAGTTTTCAGATGTCTTTCATAGAAAAGAGTTGCCAAGTCAAAACATTCCAAGCACCTTGTTCTGATCTAAAAGGAAAACCTCAAACTCTTATAGTACTGAGCCAAAGTATTCATTCTTTTTAAGAAAATTTTTATTATTGGGGTGCCTGGCTGGCTCAGTCTGTAGAGCACATGACTCTTGATCTCAGGGTCCTGAGTTCAAGTCCCATATCGGGCAGGGACTCTACTCAAAAACATAATCTTATCAGATATCAAAAAACTCATGAAGTTTATGAGGTTCTGATAAATAAAACAATATTAATAAAATTTTTATTATTGACATAGTTGATATATAATGTTATTTTTGTTTCAGGTGAATAACACAATGATTGAACAGCTCTATATCTTACTCAGTTTTCACCATGGTGAGCAGAGTTACCATCTATCACCATACAAAGTTAAAACAAAATTATTAACTCGATTATTTCCTATGCTGTCCTTTTTATTGCTGTGATGTATTTATTTTATAACTCAAAGTCTGTACCTTTTAATCCCCTTAACCTATTTTGCCCATCTCTCTTACCACCTCCTCTCTGCCAACCACCTGTCTGTTCTCTGTATGAGTCTGTTTCTGTTTTTTTGTTTACTTATTTGTTTTTTTTAGATTCCACATATAAGTGAAATGCTGATACTTGTTTTCTCTGTCTGACTTATAAATAATGTAGCATAATATCCTTTAAGGTCCATCCATGTTGTTGCTCTCATGGCAAAAACCTCATTGTTTTTTTATAGCTGAGTACTCTTCCACTGTAAATATATACACCACATCTTCCTTATCCATTTGTCTATCAATGGATGCTTGAGTTGCTTCCATATCTCAGTTATTGTAAATAAGGTTGTAATAAACATAAGGGTGTGTATATCTTTTTGAATTAGTGTTTTTGTTGAAATATTCACTCTGAATTTAGCAAAATATATATTGAAATATATATTGTACATAAACATACACATATATTCACTATCTGTTTCATATATCAGAGAATTAGGTCCACTCACAGGTTCTATACCTAATTTGAAGTACCCTTGAGTTGTCAGGGAAAGCTGTGATCTATAATTGATTAGCGTTAAAGTCGCAAACTTGAATTTATGATCGCATTCAATATGGTACATTAGTCTGAACAGGTCTCATTGAAACAAAAACATTAAACCAACCCAGAATCCTCATCACTTAAATTCTAAAGGAAACTTTGTCTATAGTGCTTCTAATATATCAAAAGTCAGGATGATACATGACAATTCCTCCAACACTGGTCCTGACTCAGTGCACAGTTGGAATAATGATACTCTGATTTAATCGTGTGCATAGCCATGCATGATGGAGGAAGAATGAGGTGGATGCTAAACAGGATTTAAAAGTAAAAGCAATTCATTTTTCTTTTAAGTAATCTCTACACCCAATGTGGGGCTCGAACTCACCACCCTAAGATCAAGAATCGCATTCTTCTCTGACTGAGTCAGCCAGGTGTCCCTCATTTTTAATCTAAACACTTTGATTTCAGTGACAGCAAGTATTTTGCATAAAGGTTTTCTTACATTTGAAAAGTGGATACTGATGGTCTTTCACATTTGTCAAATGAAATATTATACTAAGCATTTTATTTTTAAATTGATTAATAATGATTTAATGTTTATTGTGCTGGTTTTATTATTTTTTTTCTATTCTGGAAATGCCAGTAGCAGGTATTTTATAAAACTACACAGCCATTTGAAAGACGCAGAAATTTATATCAGTGGACGTGAAGAACTATTTCCCCGTTAGGCTTCACTTAAATGGTTTCCAAATGTAGAATACAAGGTTCTCTCAAATACAGACAAAAACTCTAGGAAAGCAAATCAACAAATGCCTGTCAGTCATTTTGGAAATGCTGACCTAAATTCCTAAATAAACTTAAAAACTGAAGAGAAACACATTCTAGACTGAACCAGCTGTTAACTTTCATCTTCAAGTACCCCAAATGACCATTGATTCCAAATTTTTGCATATGAAGATGAAATATTTTTCAGAGAATGCATGTAATAGACTGAAATAAATAATTTTAAAGACATATATTTATTCATTTGCCCTCATCACAAATTCCATCTTACCTTAATAAGGTGATTTAAATGCAATAAGGAAAATGGCTCATGAAAAGAAATATTTTCTTGTAACAAAGTAATACTCTTTCCGTGAAACCAAACAGACCCCGTATCTGTTAAAAATACTTAAATTTTATTAAAAAAAAAAACCTAAAACTCCTTAGAAAAAATGATCTAGTTCAAAATAACACTTTATATCAGAGTGTGCCATGCTCAGATACTTGAAAGCATCCCATATAGGGTCCATTCAGTTGTGAATGTGGAGCACCAGATTTTTGGGGGATGCTGAAGTTTTAGCACTCTTGCTCAAGGAGCTCCCATGGTTCATTTCAATGAATCACGCCAGGATAAGGACAGATGTTGGCTCGTTCACATATTTTCTCAGATCAGGTTTTCATCATAATACTTTAAGGTTTTAAACCATTTAAAAATGTGCTTAGGGCGTTTCCCAGCTATTTTCAAAAACCGGTGAAGGAGAGGGCACGCCTTCCAGAATTAGGGATCACCCAGCAAAGGACCTTTCTTAAAAGATTTCTTCAGGGTCCTTCTCACACACCCCCCTCCAACCTCCACCTTCCGAGGGCTTTGATTCTGGTAGGAACTCCTGTCAAAAGGACATCAACAACATGCTGAGATTCGGTGGAAGTAGTTCTCTGGGTCAAGAACTGGTTTGTTGTGCATACTGACATTCTCAGGAACTGAACATCCTGTCTGAGTTAGACCACACCTTCTGGAAAATGAGGGCAAGTCAAACACTTCAAGTATTTGTTGACTTTTTTCAGAGGATATACCCTGTTGGCATTACCAAAATGACAGACTTCTGACCCTTGAGGACCCACATATTGAGAAACAAAGTAGCATATTCTCAAGCTCTGTTAAAACTGAATTCCATTTGTAGTTCCTTCAGATGACCAGCAAGATTGAGAAGGAACACTTTCAGGAGTGAAAGAAATCCTAGTTCTAGGGCTCACCTGAGGAGCTGCAATGCTACTAATATTCGTGATAATGCAGTCAGGGCCACAACAGAATTGAGAGCACAAAATTTGCTATTTTTATCATGTTTGCATTTTGTCTAATTGTGCACACTAAAGTACAAAATGGGGGTGTATTTTCAGCCCAGAAAACTGAGTGGTTTAACTGAAGCCTGACTATGAAAAAAAAGAACAACCCAAATCTGGAAAGCGGCATTCATAAGCATTGTGAACCTAAGAGTCAAGGTATTTTATTCTATTTTCAGTTTGGCTGATATTTATTTTAGCATGCCAAGAATCCAAAAGAGATCTCCAAGATTTGTTACATGGGGAATCTCCTCAAATGTTCTTTTTTTTTTTTTTTTAAGATTTTATTTATTTGACAGAGAGAAACACAACCAGAGAGGGAACACAAGCAGGGGGATTGAGAGGGAGAAGTAGGCTTCCCGCCGAGCAGGGAGCCCAATGTGGGACTCGATCCCGGGTCTCCGGGATCATGACCTGAGCTGAAGGCAGTCGCTCAACCAACTGAGCCACCCAGGCGCCCCCTGAAATGTTCTTCTTATGCTTCTCTCATTTGGAGCCTGTAGGCTGGAGAAGTAGCCTTTTTGAAAGAATAACTATTTTTTTCTCTATCTGTATTTGTTCTATCTATATATATATATATTGGAAAAACATGAGTGTACATTCATGCCTCTCATTCCAGATGAATGCCACAAGAAATATTCTAGCTTTCCTCCTTTCTGTATTTGTACCTTTCTTCTCTGACATTGATAAATGTCGCTGTCACTAACCCCATCATATTTGCTTGCATCTTCAATCTCTCTAAATAGCGTTATCTTAAAAAATTTTTTTGAGCATAGTTGAAAAAATGTTACATTAGCTTCAGGTGTACAATAGTGATTTGACAAGTGTGTATAATATGCTACAGTCACCGCCCAGTATAGCTGCCACCGGCCCCATTCCATTGCTGTGATAACGTCATTGATTGCATTCCTCATGCTCTGCTTTTATTCCTGTTACTCACTCATTCCATAGTTGGAAGGCTGTATCTCCCTACCCCCTTCACCCAGTTTGGGAATCCCAACCCCATCCTCTCTGGCAACCACCAGTTTGTTCCCTGTATGTACAGTTCTGTTCTGCTTTTTGTTTGTGTATTCATGTTTTTCAGATTCCATTGATGAGTGGCATCTGTCTTTCTCTATCTGACTTATTTCACTTAGAGTGATACCCTCTAGGTCCATTCATGCGGTTTCAAATAAAAAGATCTCATCTTTTGTTTATGGCTGTGTAATATTTTAGGGGGTGTGTGTGAGAGAGAGAGCAACATACTGTATACATTGTAATTACATATAGTACATATAAATATATATGATATATAGCAATATTTTATATATATTATTTTACATATTTAGTAATTTTATATGTGGTAATATTTTATATGTAGTAATATTTTGCATATATAGTATTTATATATATTTTATATATATAGTAATTATATATACCTCTCTCTATATATTTGTATCACATTTTCCTTATGCATTCAGAAAGACTAACTCTTTGTTACTTAAACTGGGTGCACAGACCCTCATAGCCGAACACCTACCTGGGGCTTTTTAGAGCTACCCAGGCTCAGGGCCCAGCCCGGAAGGGGCATTACCACATGTCGCCCAGGTGATCTGCATCAATATCAATTGAGAAGCACTGAATGAACTCACCAGGCCACAGGTGACAGAGACTCTGGAATCTGGCATGTTTTGTTTTCCAGATTGATAATCGTTGGGTTCAGCAGAAGCTGGGCATCCACAGTCACAACTGGCCTTGCTCTGCAGGGAGAAGACACAGGGTTTTAACGAGGCACGTATGTGACACCCCACTCTCAGAGGCCACTGCCAACATCCCCAGCCTTTGTGCCAAGGATTGCCTCACTGCATGCACAGGTAGGCTCCAGATTTAACTCACTACCTTAAAACACACATGGTTGCTCATGAATGCAAATCAAGGATGCTGTGGGTCCGTGAAAGAAAACCGCATCCTGAGAGTTGCTTCGTGTGTGGAGGGGCTGCGGGGATTGTGGTGATGTTACTGTGAACTGTGCCCTGGGGTCAGCTCTATTCGTATCTGAGGAATCACATTGTCCTATTATGCTCACTCATGCCTGGAAGTCCTTGAGTTTGGCCAATTTGCTTTCCTGACGGGCTGACGGTTCTTTATTTTGATGGATAATTTTCTATCCAAGCTTTGCCAATCGAGCTAAACACACAAGGGCGGGTTGAGAAGATCCTTTCGTACTTCACACAGAGTTCTCAGTCCTGACTGCGTGTTGGAAGCACCCAAGGAGTTCTCAGAGAGGTCAAAAAGGCCTCAGGGGTCTGGGCCAGGTGTCAGAATGTTAACCAAATGTTCCAGGTGTTTCTAATGTGCAGCCAGGTTTGAGGAGAGGGACTAAATGGACACCAAACTCAATTTTCACCACCACCTCGGTGAGGATCATGAGACAAGCAAGCAACTCATTGGGGAAGGGGACTGGGCAATTTTTAAAGCTCTGTTCTGGGATAGGAGAGCTAAGAGCCAGGTCTCCAGATGACAACGTGAGATGATGTTGTGCTGCGCCAGTTTTCCTCTGAGGGGAAGGAGGGCCATGCTTTGGGATGGTGTGGGTTTAGGGCATGACTTTAAACAGTCTCATGATTACCACAGAAAATTCCCCTGGGAATTTTCCCAAACTCCTTTACACTATCCGTGCTTTGTTACAAAATTTTGTTTTTAATATTGTGTTAGCTCCAGTCCTTGAAAAATCAGAGGGTAAGACGGAGTTAGACGTGCGAGACAATCACTGGGGCCAATACCTCCGGGGAAAGAGAGGCTGGCAGCCCGCCCTCAGACTGTGATGTAAGTCTGGTCCCTTTGAAGGAGGAAGGAGGGAGGGAAGGAGTGAGGACTGGGCAGTGGATTTAGGCTTTAGCAACTAGCCCATGAGTTCATGAGCCCTGAGTGGGACACCATTATGGCCCCTGCAAGCACAGCCCCATCCTTTACATCCCGAGCTTTCCAGTCATTTGATTCTTTCTAACCCGAAGTGATAAGTGGCAGGTATGCATGAGTCTATGAGTATGGCGTGGGATTCACGAAGGAGAAAAATCTCACTTACTCGAGACCCAAGTTGAGAATCGCTCTGGGCATTGGGCTAGGTTAGTGTTATGTGCCCACTACATGTGGGGCTACTCTACCTTTTGCTTTGATATCCTGATAAATGTCTTGAATTCCTACAGAACTCTTTTTTAAGAAGAAAAAAGAATCTAAAACTGAGCACCAACGGTTTACCAGTAACTTACTATTCTGTGTACATGCACATTGTCACTTAATCCTCTTCACAAAAAGAAACTTCTAAAGCAAGTATTGTTACCCTTCTTTAACAGACAAAAAAAAAATCAGAGTCTCGGGAAAGTGTAGGAACTTACCCAAGACTACACATGAGTGAATGTGTGGAATGGCTAGGCTTTTGAATTTAGACCTGTCAGATTTGAACTCTTGTTCACTACTTGCTTTTGGAGTATTAATTCTTGGCACATTCCATTCCCTAACTTTGTCTCCACACCTGATTTATAGAAACCTCCTCCCACTGGTACACCTTCTCTATAAGCACATTTTAATGCATTTCCAAAGCAAAGAGAAGAATTCAGACATAGTAACATCTAAAGAATGCATCATTTTATAAGTTCTGCTAAGATTCATATCTTCATTTAACATTATGGTAGTAGGGGCTGGAAGTTTGGTCATGAGGTATGAGATTAAAAAGACAGAGAAATGTAAGAAAGGAAAACAGTTGAGAGCAAAACTTCTTCCAGACTTTAAAAAGAGCATCCAACTGTTCTCCAAAATAAATAGTTGGGATATACTCTTGAAGGTGAAACTAGTGGCAAAAAGGAAACGTACTTGAAACAATTGGAGAAACATTTGCATACCACAAACCACATACCTGTAAACAGCTACTTTTCCTGTTCCGAATGCACCTACAATTAAATCTAGAAAAAGACAAAAACTCAAAACACATGCTCACATTTTATAGAAACAATCTAAGCTCATATTCGTAAATAGCATATAGGGCATCCCGAAATGCTGACTGTAGAGTGAGGTTCATCCAGTAAGAGCAGCAGGTTGCACCTGCCTTAAGACATTCTGGAAAAGATGTTGGAACTTGACTGTAACTCAGTAGGACACGCAAATCAGTAGATTCCAATCCCTTCTGGACTCAGAAATGCCAACTTTCTAGAAATGCTCTAAAAATGCAACATGAGACCATTTCTCCTGTCCTCTAAACTGAAGGCCTACATCTTAAGAAAAGTGAAAGGGAAAACAATGTGCTTTTGTTCCTGTATGTACCAGGCTTGTTACACACCTTGTTTTCCCTTTCCTTCCAGCAATGACCCTGCGAAGCTGGTCTTACTACTTATTAATTACAAAGTGGGACATTTTGAGTGTCCCTCCTTTTGACACACCATTTGCTCTTTATGAATAGTGTGGATGGTGAGGATCCCCCTGGCAAAGCGATTAGTAGTTTATGAACTAACTGATATGTCATTGTAATGATTTTAAATAACAGCAACAACAATAATAATGAATAGCACATGTCGAACACTTACTCTAGGTCAGGAATTCTTTTGAAGGGTTTGCCTTAATTATTCCTAACAAGAAGCTAAGAAGTCTCGATTATTTGTACAGTTTTACAGTTGGGTAAATGGAGGCTGAAGAAGGCCATTGAAGTCCACGCTAGGTGAGAGGGGGGGCTGGTCTATGGCAGCGTCGGGCACAGAACAATCCTATGCTGTCCGAGGGGTAGGGCTCACACTGACCACTGATCACAGCGTGTAGCTCATACAGAGGTAAAGCCGTCTGTTTTCCTAAACTAATGTATAATGGTTACTCTTGCTAGATGCAACCAAACCAACATGAATCTGTAGAATAAAATTTAGATGTTGATGTGAGAAAAGGAACCAGGTAGAAATAATGGCCATGGGAGAAAACTTATAACAGTTGAGACCACAAGTGGTTAATCCTAACGGAGCAGAAATGACAATGAAAAAAAAAAAAGAGGGGAACAACTCTGGCCAGTCCATATGGAAAACCAATCAAGGAATTAAATTGGTTTAATGGAGTTTGCACAGAAAAATGATTTGTAGCCACGTTCCCTTGGCACTCACCTTTCCTGGATGTAGGAGCAGCATCAGACTACAGACATGATTCTCCTTGGAGGCCGGAAGTGCCCTTGGCCTGAGCTCTCAGCTAGTGATGGATGGAAGCAGGCCAGAGCCAGGAATGGCTGCTTCCTTACTCCGCCAGTGGGATAGCTCTGGAGGCAGGTCCCCAGCTCCTGCTGCCCACTGTGTTAACCTGCTTTGTACCCATCCTCCTTCCCATGGCCTTCTTCCCTCCACCCTTAGCAATGTTTCTTTGCATCATTTCTCACATGACTGGCTTGCTTTCTAAGCTTTGTCCTCTTGTCTGTGATGGAAGAACCCAACTTAAGACAATAACAGTTCTTACTAAAAATGTTTGTTTTTCAAAAGTAAGGCACTCCAGCATCTTCAAGGTTAAAACTACAATGGAGATGTCTTGTATTTTATAGAATCAGAAATAGATTCAGATCATAGGTTCAAGACTGGGCTCCAAAGCTCCATTTCCCCCTTCCTTCCTTCCTTCCTTCCTTCCTTCCTTCCTTCCTTCCTTCCTTCCTTCCTTCCTTCCTCCCTTCCTTCCCTCCTTTCAAGATTTTATTTATCTGACAGGGAGAAACACAGCCAGAGAGGGAACACAAGCAGGGGGAGTGAGAGAGGGAGAAGCAGGCTTCACGCCAAGCAGGGAACCCGATATGGGACTCCATCCCGATCTCCAGGATCATGACCTGAGCCGAAGGCAGTCACTTAACCAACTGAGCCACCCAGGCGCCCTCAAAGCTCTGTTTCTAAAAAAGAGCATATGCGATTATTTGAAGAGATCAAATGCAGTTCATCTTGAAGAGTTCTTTGTGAGATTAAAAGACACAATAAGAAAAAAGACAATGTGACCAGCTACGACTTATGGCATAAAACAGTCTTTTCCAAAGATTCACGTCTTTGAAGCCAGAAGCCAAAGTTGCCAAGTCTACCAATTTTTAAAACTGTATCAGAGTTTCAGCTTCTTCAAATATTTTCACATTTATTTTTTTTTTCTGCTACATTCGTTTCTTCCAGTATATCTGTGCATTTTTGCTATGTCAGAGGAGGAAGAGCTGCTGAACTGAGGAAATGTGAACTCTGTCCTCCCTGTGTACTATGCTCTCCAGGAGTTAGGCACAACACCAGTGGCCCTCAGCCTGATCCCTCAGCCCTCAGCCTGTCGACCTGACACCAGGCAAGAGATCTCTATCATGAAAACTGATCCTAGAGGAGTTACGTGCTTTGTTTTTGGCTCCAAATGTGGTGAAATACTAATATACCAAGGTTAGATACTTTATAAAAGATGAGTTTTAAGAATGGACTCCTCTGGAAATGGCCAAGAAAACAAGACTGTAAGCTCTTCCCCGGGCAAGAATCTTTCTTCCGGCTTGCATATCACAACTGCTTCCTGGAATGGTACACGGTGAAATAAACAAAGGAAGAAACAATCTTTGCATCTGCAGTAAGAGGCACTGGGCCAGACTGGGAAAGGAGTTTTATAAATACTTGAAATGGGAGAATAAGTAAAAATGAGAGAATGTGCTAAAGATGAGAGAGATGAAGAAAATGGGACAGTTGTTAAGATAGGCTTAATAACCACAGTTAAATTCTGCTGGATTTCTGCATATGTGAGCATGCTGACTTGCGGGTACACACACACACACACACACACACACACACACAAGCTCCAGATTCTAGAAAATTCCAGAAAGGAGTATAGAAGCTGCATCACAATTCAATCATCATTGGGAGACAAGAAGCTGAGAGACACCCACTGACAGTAATAAGCAAGAGGCCTTTTCCTTTAGGAACTTTGATTCTTGTGCCTCAGGGTGGGAATTTCACTGCTCTGGAAAAAAAAAAAAAGTAACTGGCAAAAAAAGGCCATGATTTTCTTCATGAGAATGTGGCCACAGTTATTCAGAGGCCAAGAAAACAGTTATCGACCAAGGAAGAATGTTTGCCTTTGGAGACATCGCCTTGGTATTATGCCTGCTGGAAACAACCAGAAACCTTTATGCTCAGGACCTTCAATTCCTGGGATCTCTCTAAGGGGGAGAACTGATCTGCCAATTTGTATTCCTAAGCAGTTTGCCCTTTTGAAGTATGTGATTTGTTTTAATAAGTACTATGTGGCTTCCATATATATTTATATGGTCCTTATACCTACATACATATATATTGATGTTTGTGTATATGTCTCTACACATACACATATGTCTATACAGATAAACATATGTGTATATGCACATACACAATTTTTTTAATCTTACATAATTCTGTCATACTTAGGAATTTAAAGGATAGTCTGAAGAAAAATTAATTTTGGTACTGATTCTTGGGAGTTGTAACTCTGCAAACTTTCTTTCTCGCTTTGAGATAACAGGTCTTATACCATTATCTAATCCTTATTTTCCTTTCTTCTAGAAACTTCTTAAAGGCAGATTCTGAAAACAAGCAAAAAATTTTGCCTTTATACATGACACAGTTATTTTTTTTCTTGAAGAAATAAGTGGTGACTAAAATCCATTCTTTCCCCTTAATCTAAAACTATTCCCCAAATGTTGGAGCCCTTTGTTATCACCTCACTTTGCCTGAGAAACAGTTTATTTTCCTTTTGGCATTTGATGAAACAACTGCATACTTTTAGGGATTCAAAAAAGGAAACATTAGCATGAATGCAGGATCAGTTGGCAAGAAAAAATAACCCCAGAAATGTGAGGTCATAGGAGAGGTATTACACTTCTGTCCTGCATTCTATTTCTCCAAAATTATTATTATTAAATGAGTAAGAAGAAAAGAGCCAATTTTTTAAAGTGATACTTGGACTATAGAGTCTGAGTTGATTTAACCTAAGAAGGAAATTTTAGAGTTGTAAGAAGTTCTATGTGAAAACATCAGCTTTGTTTGCAGTGTGGGTGTAGGTAGGCAGGAGAGAGTGGAAATTTCCTAGGAGTTGGGAGGAGGGGGCTCGATGGGAGGGGAGACAGCAGGAAAAGCAATAACAGTAATGTATTAAAGGATCACCCCGAATCCTTTAGTGGAAGTCTTTTTTTGCCACCCAAGTGCCTACATTTTGTAAGATGTGAGCCTTCTTATCTGCCACCTTCTTTCTTACTTTTCCTTCCTACTCTCTCATCTTGTTGAGAAATGTACATTAGTACATTAGCTTATGTCTGTGGCCAGTAATGCCTCCTTTTATATTTTGGAATTAAGGAACATCTATTATTTTAGAATAATCCTAGACAGTGAGAATTGCCATAAGGAACTTCCAAGGAATTAAGAATAGGGGAACATACAGCTAATAGTTATTTAAAAAGACTACAATTACTCCAGACAGAAGGCCTCCTTAAACATGACCAAGACAATGTGAACATCACAAAGGAATTTTAAAGTGTAAATTCTTCTACAAAAAGTCAAAGCAGGGTCCAGGGAGAAATGAAAGAAACAGGGGAAGATGTTTATAATGTATATGCTTGATCAAATGTGAGTATTTTTCAATGCTTTCAAGAACGTCTGGCACAATTTGCACTGATGTGGATGGAACCGGAGGGTATTATGCTGAGTGAAATAAGTCAATCAGAGAAAGACAATTATTATATGGCCTCTCTGATATGAGGAATTTGAGAGGCAGGGGCAGGGGTCTGCGGTGGGGAGGGAAGCAAAAAAATGAAACAAGATGGGACCAGGGAGGGAGACAAAAAATAAGAGACTCTTAATCTCAGGAAACAAACTGAGGGTGGCTGGGGGGTCGGAGGGGAGGGATAGGGTTGCTGGGTTATGGTGAAAAAAAATAAATACAAATAAAAAAAATTTAGAAAGTAAAAAAAAAGAATGTCTGGCACATAGTAAAAAAATAAATATTAATTATTATTAATCCTAATTCATACTGAACCCACCCAGATTAATGGTAAAACTATAAACATTCTAATAAAAAGGCTGTAAAGAGGCAAGTCACATAAAAATAAATAGCTATGACCAATAAGTATATTAAAAGATGTTCAGCCTCATTAGTCAGTAAAGAAATACAAATGAAAGGAACAATGAGATATCATTTTTTACCTTCGGATTGGAAGAGATGAAGGATTCATAGCAGTCAGTGTTGTGCAGAGAGCAAAGGGCTGAGAACTCATGCTGTCTGCGTGAGGGAGGGTAAATGGGCACGATTTTCTTGGAAGGCAGTTTGCTAATGTGCACACATGTGTCAGACAAAAGCTAGCTTTCTAAACACTTGGAATATACGAATTCCTTAGTTATAATAGTCCCCGGAGGTGCATACTTTTATCATTCCCATTTTAAAATGAGGAAAGTGAGATACACAGAAGCTAAATAGAGGGAAGGCCAAGTTTAAGCCCAGGCAGTCTGGCTGCAAAGTCAACACGCTTTCCTATTTTACCACGCTGCTTCCCGGAAACACGTCTACAGGCCATTTTTTTCTCCCTTAAAATTTTTTTTAAGTTTAAGCTCTGTTTTACATACAGTAAATTGTATCCTTTTAATGACCTGGTCTAAGAGCTTTGATAAATGCATTCAGTCATATAACCACCACATCTTCCTCAAATGTCATCTATGCTACCTGTCTTCAAACCTGCTCCCCCCCCTCCCCATCCCGCACTGGCATCCTCTAATCTGTTTTCCAGAATGTCAGAAAAATGGGAGCATCCTGTATGTAGCCTTTTGGGTCTGGTTTCCTTCACTCAGCTCAGTGCACCTGAGAATCCTACACCACGTTGGGTGTGTCATGAGCTCCTTCCTTTTTCTCGCCAAGCAGTGTTCCGCAACGTGAGTGGTCCACAGTCTGTCCATCCCTGGGTAGTGGCGATGTTCTGTCCAATTTTGGGAAAGTTTTTTGTGTGTCCACAGGTCAATTTTGATTTGCCCCTTCTCTTGTTGAATCTAACATCTCTGAAGCCCTCTTTAAAGCAATGTTTGATTTCAAGCGGAAAATTACTGAATGGAGGATAAAACATGGGGAATTCTAAATTCCAGTTCACTTTGCCGCTGGTTTCCTAATGATTCTGGACAAGTCGCTCTTCTCTGCCAACTGTCTGGCGAAATCTTCAAGGTTCTCATTGTTTAAGAAAGCCACGGGCTCTGCAGAATTGGTTGGGGCTGCATGATTATGGCTTCTCTGCCCGGTTCTGGCCCAGGACTCCCCGGTGCCTCTTAGTCAGCCTTGCTCCTGCAGACTTTGCCTCTCCTCTTCCCCCATGATGGGACGGCCAACTTCTGGCTTTCCCCCAGGCTTACCCAGGCTCGGGCCTCAGATCTGCTTACCTCCATTGCTCAGCTGCCAGATCTCTCGATCCAAAGACTTGTGGCTCCTGTCTTAACCATTACTGATGCTCACAGTTCACAGTGTCCCCGCCAGGCCCTCCTCCTGACCACCCAGGCACCATCTCCTCAGGCCTCCCCACAGCATACAAGTGTTTTCAGACAGATGGTGGCCGTCCAGCAATATTGTTCACCTGGACCCACCCAGGCTCCCCTCATTTTCCTACAGGGATGCTCTTCAGAGAAATGGTGGGATTAAAGATGATGTATGAAACGACGGGGTTAAAGGTGGTGAGTAAATATGGCAATGTTGACTTGTAAGTAGGTTATGAAATTGGCTCAAGCGCTTGGCACTGGAGGAACAGCTCATATCTGTGGGAAGCAGGCATTCAGATAAGTCTCCTCGAGTTTGGCAAATGCGTTAATCTAAAAATAGAGGCTGCCTTTCTTCCTTGCTTTTTTATTGCAACACGCAAAATATTACTGAGAGGAAGGTTATGAGTTGCGGAAGAAATGCTTGAAAAAAATGCATGGTTTTATCCCAGAAAGTAATAATCCTAACAATCTGTCTGAAATGCTTCCAAATGAACTTTGAAGAAAAACATTTATGAGTTGGAATGCAGTATTAGGTTGCAACATTCTAATTTACTGAGTTTATTTTCTTTTTTAAAAAATCCCACACAAAATAAGAGTGAAATATCAAATGATGAGTCCGCCACCTTAGGAAAACAGTTTTCCAAACGTTAGTGGCATCCTGTCGCTGCAGGAATCACTCTTGCCTCTCGGCGATTGCTCGATGCTTTTACTGGTTGCATTCTGTGTCACTGAATTGAGGGCATTTCACTTTATCCTTGGTGTGGCCACACTTCCAATAAGTGTGCTGTCTAGTCAGTTGCTAAAAGTCTTGGAGAAAAGTAGGTTTCTTTAGGAACAGTCCCATTTATAAATGGCTGCCTATAGGGAATGATTTCTCAGTCCACAGAAGGGCTTACTTGGTATCTCACCAGACTCTGGCCCCACCTCCAGCCTGATAGATAATAGCCTAGCAGTAAAACCCCGTGGAACTTTACACGTTTGTTAAGTGTTAGGGATTGAATTTCATCCCCTCTCCCACAGGTTCTATGTTAAAGTCCTAACCCCTAGTACCTCAGAATGTGACTGTATTCGGAGACAAGGTCTTTAAAGAAGTAACTCAGTTAAAATGAGGCCATGGTGGGAGGGCTAATCTAATAGGACTGGCACAAGCACTCTGAAAGGGAACACTGTGTGAGGACACTCGGAGAAGGTGGGCATCTAAAAGCCAAGGAGAGAGGCTTCAGAAGAAAGAAACACAACCTACATCTTGATCTTGGACTTGTAGCCTCCAGAATCATGAGGAAATAGACTTTCTTTCTTTCTTTCTTTCTTTCTTTCTTTCTTTCTTTCTTTCTTTCTTTTTTTCTTTCTCTCTCTCCCTCTCTCTCTCTTTCTTTCTTTCTTTCTTTCTTCCTTTCTTTCTTTTAAGATTTACTTATTTATTTGACAGAGAGAAACACAGATAGAGAGGGAATACAAGCAGGGAGAGTGAGAGAGTTGGAGAAGCAGGTTTCCCACTGAGCAGAGAGCCCCATGCGGGGCTCGATCCCTCGGAACCTGAGCCGAAGGCAGTCACTTAACCAACTGAGCCACCCAGGCGCCCCAGGAGATAGATTTCTATCGTTTGAGCTACCTAGAGTGTGGGACTTTGTAATGGCAGCCATAGCAGACTGATACACTAAAATACACATTTATAGAATGGCAAGGGAAGCAGGAGAGGAAGAGAAAAACATTTATGCAGTGGTTCCCTCATTCAGACTTCTTACTGAACATGCACCATGAGCCAAGTCCTGTCCTAGCTACCAAAAATGGAGCAGACAGCAATCAGATACGCCCTCTGACCTTGAGGCATTTATAGTCTATCAACCATCTTTCCAGAGGGGCTTGTTAAAAATGTAGGCTGGGGCTCCCCAAAATTAGAGTTTCTGGGTGTGACTTACTTCCCCAGGTCACTAACGTCATGATAAGAATAAGGATATTAGATCCTTCCCCACTGCACATTTGGGAAAAGGAAAGAATGTCTGTTTCTGCAGCTGGCATAGAGGAGTCGTTGGGGACAGAAAGGAAAGGAAGCTGGGGGTGAGAAGGGCTGAGCATTCCCCCAGAGAGCTTCATCTGCTTCACAGTTTAGCCCGAGACCTGGCCGGGTCCTGAGCTTTCGGTTGTACACTCACACTCTCAAGAATTTCTTTACGGTTGGTAGTTTTTCGGACACCAGCTGTTAATAACGTCACCATAGGAAAATGTCAGTAAGAAAATATGAAGTCATGGCCATACAGAAAGAAAAACATCATATGAACGATGTTTGCAAACACAAAGGACTGAGAAGGATTTCTTTCATGTTAGCTATTTTGAAAATGTCTCATCCTTTCTCTTGTAGGAGGCTTTAGGCATAAGTTACCTGCATTATCACCTTAAGGCTCATGTCTGGCTCAAAGAGCCTGGATCTCTGCATTAGAGCGAGATTCCGAACCCTCTCACTTGGTGGGGGCCGTGTCAAGAAATAACAACAGTTGACTATGTAGAATTCTTTAGTTTGCAAACTGCCTTCAGAACAGTCTTGAGGGGTGGAGAAGCTAAAGTTAGGAGATGTAAGTGGTCTGTCCAAGACTAAGAGGTGATAACAATGAGTGAAGAAGTGAAAATATGGGTCCCCTGATTCCAGGTTGGTGATGTTTCTATCACGCCGGCTACTGATTCTCCTGGTTGAGCAGCGTGAACAGCATTGACATTTAAATGCCCGTGGATACAGAGCCAGGGTCAGGGGTTCTGCTTGTCAAGAATGAGTGTACCACTTGAATCAAGCTTCCCATGATCCCAGGAGAGGATGTCAGTTTATTTTAAAGGGCATTGTCAACTCTGCTTACATTTCCATTCTCATTCTGCACAAGAATAAAATAACTTACTGGATTTAAGTAGTGCTGGAAGAGAGTAGCCAGGCATAAAGAGAGGAGAGCAACAGGTTATCTGCCAACACATGTGGCTGTGAGGAAATTAGTTCATTCGTTCATTCATTCATTCATTCATTCAACACATATTTACTAGGTGCCTTCAATGCCACCCCCTGCTCTGGGCACAAGTGATTCCGTAGCAAGCAAAAGCAAATCCATTGTTTGCCCTCACCTACTATTGTTTCCAGTCTAATGGGAGTAAAATAGATATTTATTAAATAATCACGCAAATGTATAATTTCCATCTGAGATGAATGTTTTTAGAGAAAGGACAACAGCCAGGGAAGACTTCCTAGGGAAGTGACATTTGAACCAAGTTCATAAGTAGGAAGTGAACTCCCGGGAAAACGTCCAGGGTGTACAAAGACAGAAGGGATGCTTCAAGTGAATTGCTCTAAACTATGGCTTTTAAATCACATATTAATACATTAAAAATGACTTCTAGAAAGCACATGCAGTGGGAGGTCAGAAATAACGCAGAGGTTCTAAGTCCAGGAGAACTTCCTCCCACTCCTCCACATCCTGCCCCCGCCACCCATAAAAGGGACCATGGCAAGGCATCAAGTTTTTATTAACTATATCTTTACAAGTAAGATCAAGTATAAATGATATCCTGTCATATTTATTTGTTGCCTTGGTTTCATAAAGAGGCAAGCTTCTATGATTGAGTGTTTAGAAGGGAGTTAGTTCGAAGTCAAGCTGACAGACTTCTGTTTCTGGCCAATGCAGGAGAAGCTTGGAAGTCACTGCATCTTAACATGTGAAAAGCTGAATACACTGAAATAAAAAAGACCCAACAGCTCTTCTTAGATCCCTAAGAGAAGTGAGGTCATAGGGCAAACTGTGGCTCCAAATTGGAGAAACTGATAAGCAAATACAGTGAACCACTTATGGGAGCAGTAACCTCCATGGGAGCCAGTGCCAGGATGCAGAAATCTGAACGGGAGTTGGTGAAGCTGGACGTTCAGTGTGGACGACTCTGGGGATTAAAAACTCCACCAGGGATTCAATCACCCAGGTGGGGGGGAAGGTAAGCTTTTGTGAGTCTTACCTCCTGAGTGTCTACAAGTTCTGACTGATCTGGGGGAAGAGAAATGCTAACTCCAGTCCGCTCTTGACATTCAGCCCAACATAAACAGTGGGACTAAGAAGCATGTATGAAGTTTGCAGCCAGAGGCACGAGCTCACCAAAAGACTGGGATCTTCTCATAAGATTATAAAACTTCCCCTCCCCCAACACCTACCACCACATGGCTAAGGCTTATTTATAGTAGTTACTTTTATTCAGTATATCATTCCTAGTTATTAAAATGTTACAGGGTACAACTAAAAGGCAAAAAAAATATATATATATATACATATATATATATGGAGAGGAGAGAGAGCGCAAGCATTAAGACCAGAGTCTTACATGGCAGGGATGTTGGAATTACCAGACTTGGAATTTAAAACAACTATGATTAATGTGCAAAGGGCACTAATGGATAAAATAGACAGCATACAAGAACAGATGTTCAAGGTAAACAGAAAGAAGGAAATTCTAAGAACCAAAAAGAAATGATAGAGATCAGAAACACTGTATAGAAACGGAGAATATCTCTGATGGACTTATTGGTAACCTGCACACAGCAGAGGAAAAATATCTGAGCCAGAGGGTATATCAATAGAAACCTCCCAAACTGAAAAGCAAAGAGAAAGAAGACTGGAAAAAAAAAAGCAGAACAGAATATCCAAGGACCGTGGGACAATTTTAAAAGGTATAATGTATGTATAACAGGAATACCAGAAAGAGAAAAAGGAAAGGAACAGAAGAAATCTTCAAAGAATAGTGATGAATGTTTCCCTAAAATTAAGGTCACATACCAAACCAAAGATCCAGAAAGCTCAGAGAACCCTAAAAAGGATAAATGGCAAAACAATTACACCTATGGGTATAATTTTCAAACTACAGAAAGAAAAAGAAAAAAAAGAAAAAGAAGGAAAATAAAAAGTTCTGAAAGAATCCAGAGGTGAAAAATACCTTAATTATAGAAGAAAAAAGATAGCATTATAGCCAGTTGTTCTTCAGAAACCATACAAACAAGAAGAGAATGAAGTAAAATATTTGAAATGTTAAGAGAAAAAAAACGTGATTTTTTTGTTTTTTACCTTGCATAATTACCCTTCAAAAGTGGAGGAAAACAAAGGCCTTCTCAGACAAACAAAAATTAAGGGAATTTATTGACAGTAGTACTACCTCCAAAATATGTTAAAAAGAAGTTCTTTAGAGAGGAGGAAATGATGTAATTCAGAAACTTGGATCCACATAAAGAAATGAAGTGGTAGAAAAGGAATAAGTGAAAGTAAAATAAAATATCTTACTTTTCTTATCCTAAATTGATCTAATATGTAAAACAAAATAACAGCAATAGTATTTGACTATATATATGTATATATAACTCACACTTAGTATGTATGTAGATTTTATTTACACATAGTGCATGTCTGTGTGTATCATACATGGCAACATTGATACAAGGAATATAAAAGAAGAATTAGGATTATTTTGTTATTTATGAGGTACCCACACTACATGTGAGGTGCTACAGTGTTATTTGACAGTGGGCTTGGATTAGTTACAAAAATATATTACAAATCCTGAAGCAGCCACTTAACAAAAGTTAAAAAGAAGTGTATTCTAATTAAGGAGAAAAAAACGGAATCATATAAAAAGCTCAATTAAAATTACAAAAGGCAGAAAAAAAAGAAAGACAAAAATAAGAACAAAGAACAAAGGCAACAATGAAAAGTACTAACAGAGATAGTAGAACTTAACGTAATTATATCAGTAATGACTTTGAGCTTCAATGATCTCAATGCAACAATTAAAATACAGATCTTGTCAGACAGGATCAAAAAAACAAGACCTAACTATATATTGTTTATAAGACACACACTTTAAATATAAAGATGCATATAGAATAAAAGTAAGTAGATGGAGAAAGATCCCATGGTAAAGTAATCAAAAGAAAGGAGAGTAGCTATATTAATTTTAGACATAGTAGACTTAAGACTAAGCAAAGTTATCAGAAATAAAGAAGGGCATTATACAATGATAAGAGAGCCAGTTCTCCAAGAAGACATAATGATCTTTAACATGTACGTGCCTAACAACAGAGTGTCAAAATATATGAAGCAAAAGCTAACAGAAATGCAAGGAGAAATAGATTAATCAACTATTATAGTTGGAGACTTCAACACCTCTCTAACAGAAATGAACAGATCCAGCAGGCAGAAAATCAACAAGGACATAATTGAACTCAACACCATCAATCAACTGAATATAATTGACATCCACACACTGCTTCATCTAAAAACAGCTGAATGTACATTCTTCTCAAGCTCATATGGAATATTGACCAAGAAAGGCCAAAGTCTGGGCCATGAAACACACTTTAACAGATTTAAAAGACTAGAAGTCATACAATGTTTGGTCTCAGACTGCAATGGAATGACACTAGAAATCAACAATAGAGAGATAGCTGGAAAATCCCAAAGTATTAGCAGATTAAGTGACATACTTCTAAACAACACATAGCTCAAAGAAGACAACCTAAGAGAAATTCAACAATATTTTAAATTAAGTGAAAATGAAAACATAACTTATCAGAATTTGTGGAATGTAGTGAAAGCAGTGCCTAGAGGGAAATTTATATCATCAAATACATGTTAGAAAAGAAGAAAGATACAAATAAATAATAAACTAGGCTTCTACCTCAGGAAAATAGAAAAGGAGGAGCAAATCAAATCCAAAGTAATAATTAGATCAGAAATCAATATAATTCAAAACTGAAAATCAATTGAGAAGGTCAACAAAGCAATGAGCCAGTTCATTGAAAAGATCAATAGAATTGATAAGTCTCTAGTTCAGTTAAATAAAACAGAAATAGAGAAGACACAAATTGCTAATAATGTAAACGAATGAAGGGATGTTATGACAGATCCCACAGACATTAAAGGGTAATAAAGGAATATGACTCTATCCCCACAAATCTGATAATGTAGGTGAAACGGGCCAACTTCTTAAAGACACAATCTGCCAAAACTAACACAAGAAGAAAGAGGTTAATTGGAATAGAACTGTATCTATTGAATAAATTGAATTGACAATTAATAACCTTCCAAAACAAAAAAGCACAAGGGTCAGATGAGTTCACTTATGAATTCTACTGAAGATTTAAGAAAGAAATTATATAAATTATCTGCATTCTCTAAGACGCAAGCAGAGGGAATATGCTCTAACTCATTCTACGATGCCAGCTGTACCCTACAACCAAAAAAATGAGATAAAGATAATACAAAGAAAGAGAACTGAGTGAATAACTCTCATGAGCATAGATACAAAAATCTTCAAAATATTTGCAAATTGAATCTAATGTATAAAAATAATTGTATACCACAACCAAATGTGATTTAGGTATGTAAGACTAAATCAACATCTGAAAATCAATTAATGTAATCCATTACATCAAAAAGCTACAGAAGAAAAAAAATCACATGATCATACCAAAAGATGCAGAAAAAGGATTTGACAATATCTTACACTTATTCATGACAAAAACTCTCAGTAAACTAGAAATAGAGAGCTTCAACTTTATAAAGAATATCTGCAGGGGCGCCTGGGTGGCTCAGTGGTTAAGCCTCTGCCTTCCGCTTAGGTCATGATCCCGGAGTCCCAGGATCTAGCCCTGCATTGGGCTGCCTGCTCGGCTGGAAGCCTGCTTCTCCCTCTCTCACTCTCACTGCTTGTGTTCCCTCTTTGGCTGTGTTTCTCTCTGTCAAATAAATAAAATCTTAAAAAAAAAATATCTGCAAAAAACCCTACAGCTAACATTATACTTAATGGTAAGAAATTTGAAGCTTTCCCATTAAGATTAGGAACAGGACAATGATATCCCCTCTCACCACTGCTTTTTAAAGTCATAACAGAAGTCCTAGCTAAAGCAATAAGACAAAGTAAGGAAATAAAAGGTATATAGATTGAGACTAGAAGAATAAAACCATCTTTGTTCACAGATGGCATGATCTTCTAAGTATGAAATCCAAAAGAATCATCAAATGAACTCCTGAAACTAATAAGTAAGTATAGCGAGGTTGCAGGACACAAGGCCAATGTAAAAAAGTCAGTCATTGTCTCATACCAGAAATGAACAAGTGAATTTGAAATTAAAAGCACAATACCATTTACTTTACCATCCACCCCCCCAAAAATGAAATACTTAGGAATAAATCTAGAAAAATATGTACAAGTCTATATGAGGAAAATTTAAGAAACTCTGATGAAAGTTATCAATGAACTCAATAAGTAGAGCAATCTTCCATGTTCATGGATAGGAAAACTCAATACTGTTAAGATGTCATTGCTCCATAGATTCAGAGCAATCCCAGTCCAGATCTTAGCAAGTTTTTTTGTGGCTATCAGCAAACTGATCTAAAGTGTGTATCACAAAGCAAAGATGAAAATAGCCAACACAATATTGAAGGAGAACAAAGTTGGAAAACTGACACTACCCTACTGGAAGACCTACTATAAATCTACTGTGATCAAGACAGTCTGGTGTTGGTGAAAGACTAAACAAATAAATCAATGGAACAGAATTGAGAACCCAAAAATATACTCATATAAATGTGATCAACTCATCTTCGACATAGGTGCAAATGTAATAAAATGGAGCAAAGACAGTCTCTTCAACAGGAAAAACTAAACATCCACATGCAAAAAACAAACAAACAAACAAAAACCCACCAAAAACCTAGATACAGACCTTACACACTTCACAGAAATTAACTCAGATCATGGACTTTACACTAAAACACAAAACTATAAGACTTCTGTAAGATAGCATAGAAGAAAGCCTATAGATGGCCTGGGGTACAGTGATGACTTTTTTTTTTAAGATTTTTGTTTATTTATCTGAAAGAGAGAAGCGAGATTGAGAGCAGGAGAGCAGGGAGGGGCAGAGGGAGAAGCCGACTCCCCGATAAGCAGGGAGCCCAATGTGGGAATTGATCCTGGGACTCCAGGATCATGACTTGAGCTGAAGGCAGATGCTTAACGACTGAGCCACCCAGGTGCCCCCGGTGATGACTTTTTAGATACAACACGAAAGGCATGACCCATAAAAGGGAGAATTGATAAACTAAGACACATTAAAATTAAGAACTTCTGCTCTTTAAAAAAACAGTGTCAAGAGAATGAGAGGATAAGCCACAAACTGGAAAAAATTGCAAAAGATACATCTCATAAAGGATGTTAGGCAAAATACACAAAGACCCCTTAAAACTTAGTAATAAGAAAATAACCCCATTAAAAAAATGAGCCAAAAACCTTAACAGATACCTCACCAAAGAAAATAAATGGAAATTGAGCATACCATATCACTTAGCATCAAATTCTGGTGAGATTGTGAAACTATAGGAGCTTTTTTCATTCACTGCTTGTGGGACTGCAGAAAAGGTTGAAGGTGGCCGAGTCTGTTTATTTCCTCACACCTGCAGGCTGCCCTGACCTTACTCACCTGGTTCCGGGCAATGCTTTCATCTGGGTCGTTTCAGTGGCTTTTGCCCTCAATTTAGTTCCTTCCTTCCTTCCTTCCTTCCTTCCTTCCTTCCTTCCTTCCTTCCTTCCTTCCTTCCTTCCTTCCTCCTTTCCTTTCCTTTTCTCTTTCTCTTTCTCTCTTTCTCTTTCTTTTCTTCCTCCCTTCTTCCTCCTTCCTTCCTTCCTTCCTTCCTTCCTTCCTTCCTTCCTTCCTTCCTTCCT